>CM076579.1:1040451161-1040634769 GCA_034641835.2 Pinus albicaulis
TGTCTTGGAGTTGATGGGCTGGGATGGTGGACTTTCTCCACCGCCTCCTAGAACTAGAAGCACCTTGATCTTGTGGCTCCTCCTGAAAAGAGATGGAAATGGTCGTCGTAATTCACGGTCTGACCATAGCACTAGTGAACTGAAATTGTGCTTCATTGCTTGCTGGAGGAGGGTGGCTACCTGTGTCATGGATGGAAAGAGGAGGGCGAGAGCCAACACTCCTGCCCCCTCCATCCCTACCCCCACCTCCCCTTCTGCAACGCATTCGTTGTCTACGCATGGGGTCTTCCATAGGCCAAATGTAGATTGAAACCATCAAAAACTTAGTTTAAAACATTTAACATTATATCAAAACATTTAAAACATTTAACATCAAATCAAAATTAAATGGATTTACATTTAAAAAACATTTAACATTAAATCAAAATTAAAGGGATTTGTGCAACATTACTTCACATTCCATGCCAATTATAGTGAACAACTATCCAATAGAAACATTTAACATTATATACCAACATGTGCCAAATGTAGATTGAAACCATCCAAAACTTTTAAGTTTTAAAAACTTTTTGATTATATATCGTGCAACATTAAAACATTAAATATCACATGCGAAATTTAGATTGAAACCATTCAAAACTTGAGTTTTAAAAACTTTTTGATTATATATATCATGCAACGTTACTTCACATGCCATGCCAATTATAGTTCAACTAGATCCAATAAAAACATTTAACATTATATACCACATGTGCCAAATGTAGATTGAAACCATCCAAAACTTAAGTTTTAAAAACCTTTTTATTATATATCGTGTAACATTAAAACATTAAACATTTAAAACATTAAATATCACATGCGAAATGTAGATTGAAACCATCCAAAACTTGAGTTTTAAAAACTTTTTGATTATATCATACATAACATTACTTCACATGCCATGCCAATTATAATCCAACTATCCAATAAAAACATTTAACATTATATCACATGCCAAATGCAGATTGAAACCATCCAAAACTTTTAACTTTTAATTTAACAAAAAATTTATAGATCACAACATTACTTCACATGCCAAATGTACTCCAAGCATCCAAAACTTAAATTTTAAAAACAAAACAAATTATAACACATCATTACATAACATGCTAAATGTAGTTCATATGACAGCATTACTTCACATTCACATTCCAAAAGTACTAAAACCATCCAAAAATTATCTTTTTGAAACAAAACAAATTATATTAACAATGTAATAAAATATGTCCAAAAATTGTAGATCTCACAAGTATCAAACTGTATCAAGTTATATATATATATATGACAGTGCATCTAGATCATATATAAAAAAGAAATTTTAAGACCATCTAAATCTTGAAATCAAATCTACAAATCATGTCCGTCAAATAGAGACGGATCTAGCGTATTTCCTATTAGGGTCTCAATCCGCGCACTATCATGTGAAGCATCATGGGAAACCTACATACACAATGCACATGTACTCGAACATTAAAATTTGATGTTTTAAAAATGAGTGAGAATATATATATCTAGAACTTCATGTAAAAAACAAAATATAACAAAAAAATCATGCAATACCTCATGAGGTTCCCTCTCCATTTGATGAACAAGTTCCGCCCCCATAGGAACATCTGCAACGGTAAACTGTACAATATACATGTACAGTTAAATATATATATATATATATATATATATATATATATTAAAAAATTTCAAATGAAAATGCACGTGTACATATATAAACTTATTTTCAATAATATTAAAAAAAGGAACTAAAGACAACTTGTTCAAATGTTGTGGATGTTCCTATCTCCGCGCTAGAGTCCGCAGATTAAAGAAATATTCTATAGGAACCTAAATTCAAAAAATTTTAAATAACTCAAAATATAGATCTCTCTCTCTCTCTCTCTCTCTATATATATATATATATATATATAGATATGTCAATTTTTAATGGAAATTTTTGAGGTGGAATATATATATATATATATATATATATAACTTTTAAACATAAATTTTAAACTTGTGAAAAATTGTCCATACTTGTGGCTCATCTCCCAAGGAAGTAGAAGGTACATCTCCCAAGGAAGAAGAAGGTACCACCATCCCAAAAACATCGGACAGAATCGGTATCTGTTAAAACATTTTATCAAATTATATATACATACATGTACATGTGTGCACAATTATTTATTTTAAAATCACTTAAAAAACACTAACATTTGCCAACATATCTTGATGGTCAGACCCATCTGCATTGTTTGAACCAGAGGTCCCGAATGTGATATTAACATTTTCATCACGCATCATGTGTGAGAACTGCAAATGGTGTTTTAACATATAATCATACATTTTTGTTAGATTAATGTACATACAAATAAATGTATACATGTACATACACATGTATTTATTACAAATTGCACACATGTATATGTATGTTAAAATAATTTCAAACCCTAAGGTCATTAACACATATCATTCCGGTGCCCTCTTCCTCATGAAGAATTAGGTCTTGCAAACCATTGCGACAATTTTTTGCATATATTCGGAGATCTTCAACATTTATGTTGTCAATCTCTTCATCTGTACAATACACAAAATTGGCACGTGCATTTTCATGTGCTCTTTGTCGATTTAAACAAACATCGACTCCACCCAATCCGCTGTAAACATTGTTGATCATGACATCCCTTGCTTCTCGACTTATTTGAGAAGTCGCATCCATTTCTGATCGCAGAGTTTCAACCCGAAAAGGTCGACTCACCAATAGCGGCTTAGGGCAAGGAAACTCCACATCTCGCTTAGCGCCCTTACAGTCATATAATCGACCTTTCCCTGGGCCAAAAAATTCTAACGGAAGGTCATTGTAGTTGGGTTTCATACCCAAAAAAAATTATGCGTAAAACATTTGTGCAAAATAAACAGGAACCTCATCGTTCCATGGGAACCTTCCATAGGCCACAAGGTGCTTATCATACAAATAGCGAGCTATATTTGGGTGCTTGAAATATTGCACCTTCAACATTTTTCTTTTTGGCCCTTCCTTGAAATTAAACATTGACTTGGCCACATCTTTTGTAACTTTTTGTTTTACATCCTCCCATTTATCTGGACCCATTACTGTTTCCTTTCTCTTTCTCATCACTTCTACAAATGTATCAGTCGTTGGCCCAAGAGTTTTGTACACACTTACAATTTCGTCCAATGAATGTGTAACTAGTTCAAGGCTTTGTCGACTCTCAGCAGGTAGAGTCAAAGCCACGAGATCTCTCTACAATTTTGCATGAAGTTTTTCACACCTTTGTAAGGTGCATTGCGCCATGTTTGTTTCCATGGTATATCAGAAATGTCGGCCAGATAAGTTGTGCTGGGTAGACAACCTTCTTCTTGAATGTAGCGGTCTACCCTGCATCTATTTTGACCACTAGTTGGAACATTTTCGGCCTCTGCATCAATATATATAAAATTTCGTATATTAGAAAAAACACATGTAAAAAAAGTTGTACAAATTTAATGAAAAAAATATTGAAATTGATGGCAACCTTGACGTTGTTGGTTAGCATCTTCTCCAACATGACCCTGCTGAGAACTAGACCCAGAACGACCCTGCTAAGAATCAGACCCAAAATAACCCTGCTGAGAACCAGCAGTCGTTGATTGGCCTTCGGGGGAATAAATATCACCCCCTTCACGCAACCTGCTACCACTCATTGATGGCCCTCTAAGTGGATTTAAACCACCACCAACCTCTCGAGACGAGAGAGAAGCTTCATAAACAAATACAAATTTATAATCAATTGAAAAATACAATCATGTGTACATATAAATACATATACATATTCATTGATTAGATTGCGTGAACCATACCACGACTGGGTGAACCATGGGCACGCTCCATGGATGGAGTAGAAACCCTTCTCCTCTTACCTCCTAAAAATTAAAAAATGAAACTTTTTAACAACTAATTTAACTCACAAAATTAGTAAAAAATCAATTCCATATGTACACACATGTATGGAGATTTAAGATTATATATAAATACCGTGAACATCCCCTGATCCCTGAACCCCCATATGGGATTCGGTTGATCTTCGTCGTTCATCCTCCATGATATATATATCTATTGGTGGACATTTACATAAAATAGATTTCAGAAAATCAATTTGTAATTTAGTGTACACAAATTATGTAGAACGCAACTTTCAAAGCAATAATTGATGTGTGAAACTCAATTTAAGCAAAAAATAAATTATAAAAATGATAATTTCACCAAATTGCGCTTTACATGGTGGCAGCACACTTGGTATAAAATTGAAAAAAACACATGTTCATTAAAAAAGAAGCGTGAAACTCCATTTAAACAAAAATTTCTTGAAGTCCCCGCATTTTAATTTTATAAAAACGTGAAGTTCACTTGTTGCAAATGTGAAGTTCATCAAGTTGCGCTTTACATGGTGTGGTGGGAGCACACTTGGTATATAATTGAAAAAAACATATGGTCATTAAAAAAGACGCATTTATAAGTACACAACACAAACATATCCAAGATATGTTACAATGTCCATCAATAAATTTTGAAGGGGAGCGTCTCAACACTAATTCATCTTTGAGAGATGAATCTTGAATTTTTGAAGAAAAGCATCTCAAAACCAATTCATCTTTGAGAGATGAATCCTGCATTGGCATTGCTCTGTATAATTCTAATTCATCTTTGATAGATGAATCATGAATTGACATTGCCCCATGCAATATATTAGTAGACATCTTATTCACATTTGTACAATGTCTTATATTAAAAAATTGAAATTGGCTAACAATATTGTTTGCTATTCCATGCAGTTATTTTAGCCTCTCCTTTTTAACTTGGCACACACCATTCATCTGGTTGCACACAAGTTCAGAATTGGTGAAAAATACAATTCCATTTGATCCATAATTCATCGTTGTTCCCAAGCCTTCTATCAATCCAATATAATATGCCTCGTTGTTTGTTGTTCTTCCCGGTATATTCATTTTCCTTTGGACGACTTTGCTAGTCGCAATATTGGAAAGCACATATGTAATCATTGCTTTCCTTCGATTGGGATAGCAAGAAACTTCTATGCATAATTTCCATTTTTCAACCATATTTAATGGTTTTCTTATCCCTGAAAAAAAACAAATTCAATAAAAATATATGTATTAAATCGACATTTATTGCAAATGCATGAGAAAAATGACACAAGATCATGAGGTAAATGACATGTGCATTGTTTATCTTAAAGTTTGACTTAAAAATTTTATGGTAGAGCTCACATCTAAAATTAATGGGAGGAAGCCTTTAGTTTGTGGGAGAAATGACACATGTATACAGTTTACCTTAAAGTGGTTGTGTTTTATGGATATTAGAGGAAGCCTTTAGTTTGTGGGAGAAATGACACATGTACATAGCTTACCTTAAAGTGGTTGTGTTTTATGGATATTAAAATGAAGAACTTCTATTTAGATCCATTCCAGAGATTGACTGTAGCGGCATTTACTAGATATGTCACCTTTCATAAAAGATGAGATCCAAAGGCTACCTGGCCCTTTACAGACTCTGCCTATAGAACTTGTATAAGTAAACACTAGACCTATCCCAATTTCACCGTGTGAAGGGTGTAGAGGACCCGTGGAATCACTCAAGGTTGTATTATTAAACCTTTGGTTTAATGATCTTCAACCTTTGGTTGTAGATCCTTCAACCTTTGGTTGTACTTTGAAGGTCCTTGCCCTTCATCCTTCAACCGGAGGTTGTAGATCCTTCGAAGCCTCTTGTTAGAGAAGCATTTGAATATGTGAGAAACAAATTAGGAATAGTTCTTGTAAATTATCTTGTTAGAGAACCATTTGAACATGTGAGAAACAAATTAGGGATAGTTCTTGTAAATTATTGCCACTTACTTGACTTCAAAAAAAGAGCCTATGAAATTGAGCACAATATCTATGTTGTAGAGTACACAATATCTAAGGGGGGGAATACAATATATTTGACTTCAAAAGAAGATCCTAGGAAATTGAGTGCAATATCTATGTGGGAAGGAATAGAAAGAATAACAAAAAGTATATGATTGTGTCAATAATTTGAAGTAGTCAAGAAAGATAACAAAGGACCATCAAAATTGAGTGCAATATCTATATGATCAAGTGTCAATAATTTGAAGTAGTCAAGAAAGATAACAAAGGACCATCATAATTGAGTGCAATATCTATGATCAAGTGTCAATAATTTGAAGTAAATAAAGATAACAAAGGACCATCAAAATTGTGTTCAATATCTATATGATTGTGTCAATAATTTGATAATTTGAAGTAGTCAAGAAAGATAACAAAGGACCATCAAAATTGAGTGCAATATCTATGTGGGAGAGTACACAATATCTAAGGGGGAGAATACAATATATTTGACTTCAAAAGAAGAGCCTATGAAATTGAGTGCAATTTATCTATGTGGGAGAGTACACAATATCTAGTGGGAGAATAGATATAAGGAAGGAATAGAAAGAGTAACAAAAAGCATATGATTGTGTCAATAATTTGAAGTAGTCAAGAAAGATAACAAAGGACCATCAAAATTGAGTGCAATATCTATATTCAATCAAGTGTCAATAATTTGAAGTAAAAAAAGATAACAAAGGACTGGATCAAAATTGACTGCAATATCTATATGATTGTGTCAATAATTTGATAATTTGAAGTAGTCAAGAAAGATAACAAAGGACCATCAAAATTGAGTGCAATATCTATGTGGGAGAGTACACAATAACTAAGGGGGAGAATACAATATAAGGAATGAATAAAAATAGTAACAAGAAGCATATGATTGTGTCAATAATTTGAAGTAGTCAAGAAAGATAACAAACCTGACCATCATCAAATTCAAATTGAAAGATCAAGTAGTCTTCTTCATGAAGAATAAGCATTAACTAGGTTCATCATGTAAAGGGTTCATTTTTCAATGAAAAAAATTATGAATAATATGGAATGAATCATTGTACATTATGATAAATCTTGTATTTAAATGACATTTGATCTGTGAATAAAAAAGAAAATGGGATCATATCTTAATATATATATGTGTGTGTGTAAGAGAGAAATAAAAAGCAAAAGTAATTCCACCAAGCCTAAAGGAACATGTCCTAATACATTAAATTATGTTTGGTTTCTAGAAGCATTAATCATGAAAGCAAAGGTAATTCCACCAAGCCTAAAGGAGCATGTACTAATACATTAAATTATGTTTGTTTTCTAGAAACATTAATCATGAAGAGTCATGAGATCCACATTTCGACCATGTACTATTTTCAAGTTAAAGGAGCATGTCCTAATACATTATTATGTTTGGTTTCTAGAAGCATTAATCATGACTTTTCTTTGAGATCCACATTTCCATCATACTATTTGCAAGTTCACATTTCCATCATGTTTGCAAGTTCTATATGAAGATATGTAGTCTAATAACTAATTAGTTCACATTTCCATCATGCTAAATTTGCAAGTTCTATATGAAAATATGTAGTCTAATAACTGATTAGCAAGGTAAGCAACATAATATCGGAAGTGAAACAATGACACCACTAAACATATGTGAATTTAGATATTAAATTGACATTTATTGCAAATGACATGTGCATGGTTTATCTTAAAGTTTGACTTAAAAATTTTATGGTAGAATTCATATCTAAAATTAATGGGAGGAAGCCTTTAGTTTGTGGGAGAAATGACGTGCATGTAAACAATTTAACTTAAAGTGGTTGTGTTTTATGGATATTAAAATGAAGAACTTCTATTTAGATCTATTCCAGAGATTGACTGTAGCGGCATTTACTAGATATGTCACCTTCCATAAAAGATGAGATCCAGAGGCTACCTGGCCCTTTACAAACTCTCCCTATAAAACTTGTAGAAGTTGAGAAATTTACATTGACAAATTTACTTGTGAGAAAATTACATTAACAACATATAGAGATTCAAATAGGCTTGTGAATTTAGTACAAGTGGACAATGTATAATTCTACTTAGAAGAGTCTTTGGTTTAATGGTTAAGCAAGAAAGTGTCATTACTTTTTCTATCTAGAGTAGAAGCGGAATACATAGTAGTTACTTCTTTTTGAGTGTTTGGATGAAATGGGCTCTACAAGATATTAAGGTAAAAGCATATGATTGTGTCAATAATTTGATAATTTGAAGTAGTCAAGAAAGATAACAAAGGACCATCAAAATTGAGTGCAATATCTATGTCAGAGAGTACACAATATCTAAGGGGGAGAATACAATATAAGGAAGGAATAGAAAGAGTAACAAGAAGCATATGATTATGTCAATAATTTGAAGTAGTCAATAGTGGGGTTTTTAACTGTAAGCTTTCCCTAGGGAATTATTTGTGTTGTGCGTGATTGATCTTTCTTCATTCTTATGTAATTGGAAATTGTGTTTTTAATTTCGCAAAGATTTTTATAAGCGATTTAGTATTTAAATTTAGCATATTGTTAGATCAGTTGAATCCAATATATACATGCATATTGTATAATTTCTACATTAATGAGACATGACCTTCCTAGAAGGTTAAAACGTGCCATGAATGTCGTGCTTTGGGTTCAAACCAAAAATATGAAGTTGCTAAATATAGGTAGTGAATTGTATGAATACATCCAAGCTAATATTATAAAAAAATTAAGGCAATGCATTAGTGGTTTACAAGTTTTCTTTTAATAAAAATATGTTTTTTAGTGATAGTTTCATGGTGAAAGAAACACACAGACTCACACACACCTAAAACACTCTAATGAACCATGAGAAAATAATAACATCTAATTGGGCCTTTAAATTGTATCAAAAAATAGTGAGGAAATTGAATAACTAAGGCAAATGAAGGTATGACAAATATAGTTAAAGTGAATCACCAAAGGTGATGAAATCCAAGGGGACAACAACTATTTAACTTAACTAATCTAGTTATCCCACAAGAGTTGCATAGTGGAAAATTTATGTTTTGATCACTAGCTTATCTCGTAAGTGTCCATGATCAAGGAGTTACCAACTTGGAATAATTAAGAGGTAACACTTGGGTTGAAGGAGCTCAGAGCCTTTTTTAAACTATTGATTACAACCTAATCATGAGAATCAAATGGGAGTGCATCCTTATTTTGAAAACAAACCTCTAGATAGGATTCTAAGCTACCTAGGACTCAAACCATTATTTTTAAATTTGAAATATCATGGTGTGTTGTTTCAATGCCTAATTCCACAACCCTAACATAAATTGTTTTATTCTTTTTTTGCAGGATTTAGTTGGTTATATTAAGTCAGTTGAATTTAAAATTCTTGGCTTAGTGGCATGAACCAAACATATTGTGTATTAAATGAGGAATTTCGCTCTCCCAATCATTTATAAATCACCCATATCACCAAGAAAACATGTTTAAGAACATAATTTGGTATGGGAAAGACCTTAGGTCCTTTGACTGTGCACATGTGGTGTGAAAAATTGAAATTGACAGTGCAAAAAAGTGAAATTATGAATGAAATCACGAAAATAAAAAACCCAAAAGTGGTAAATGATTTAAATAGGTAATTAATTATTTACCAACATAAATTCTTCAACTTTTAGCAACTAAATGATAAGTAAAAAGATAAATAAATTTGTAATTATGGAAAAATTAAATGTTAACATTGACTATCCAACAAAAAAAACCTTTCCAAAAATGTGAATCTCTCAAGGGTTTCATCCATTTTTCAATTCATAGTGTCACAGTCACATGAGCATGTTTCAGATATGAACAATTCAATCATGTGACTATTAAAGGGAATGCCATTCAACAATGTATGAAATTATGAAACAAGTACACAATTTCTTGGGAATGATACAAATCAAAATGATTGAAAATTTATAGGAAATGTGGCTTCACCATTATGGGCTAGAGCTTAATGAATACCTAAATTGAGATACAAATAATGGTAAACTAGAAAGAGAGTTCTAAAAAAACCAATAAAAGTGACTATCTAAAATCTCTCTGTTATGGTTTCCATTCTATTGAAGGAGGTTTTCATGCAGGTGTGTACCAAAATCCTATCTCAAATGACTGTAAAAGATGAGGAGAAAAAAAAATATGTGAGTGAAAATACAAAAAAGCAATCAAACCTATTGTGATCTGAATTTCTCAATCACGAGGAGTTGTTGCTTCGTGAGTCCTGCCCAGGACTCCACTTGTAATCCTGGTCTCCACCTCTAGCAAAGATAGCTTCAACAAATGGACAAAGCTCTCGCACTATATCTAACTCACTAGATCTACTTTCCCCTTTACATGACTAGTTTATATAGGCCTTTTTCCCTCTCTGGGAAAATGTACTTGAACAACCATAGGCTAGATAAGTTAGGAAAATTCCACATTAATTCACCCCTAACCAACTTATAGACAAGCAGATCGAGTTGATCTCCTTGGGAATGAAAAACTATGGAAGTTGGTCAATTTGATCTCCTTAGGAATGACAAACTCTAGAAATTTTTTCTCAATTATCTCGATTATGAAATATTATTATTTCATAATTATGAAATTATGACAAAATAATTATGAGAAATTACTCAATTATGTAATATCACCCATTTAACATGTTCTAACTCCCTTGTAATACCCATGTAAGTAAAAGAAAAGGCGAAAGGGGATGCCTTCTTGCCAACAACTGAGGTATGTTGAACTTGGGTCTCTCTCACTATAATGGAGTGGAAAATAGGTTTATAACAAAAATTATTCCTAATTATGTATATTAGCTAGACATCCACTCTAAAAACGAATTTAAATGAATGCAACCACTCTTGTTGAACTAGGAGGATCCCTAATGGATAAAGAATAAAATTCATCAAATTGCAATGAAACCTTAACTAGATCGAAGAGTTTGTCACAAGGAATCCAATGTGATGCAAACGACATCTCAATCCAAGCTCAGATGTGAAAGTTATGCTTAGTCAAAGTTTCAATCAAAACACACAAAATTCAATAGCCAAAGGTGACATGGCAGTCTATGGAGTGGACACGTGGTACACTTGAGCTGAAATTGTAGGTACAATTGGTTATGAATTAGTGCCATGTTGGAAACCTGACTGGACATGTGCGCAGGTTGAATGTGACACATGACAGCTGAGTAGACATTGAAATGGCACTGACATGTTTATTGGATCGCAAGTGGGCCAATCACATGGTGCCACATGGCCCTATGAAAAGTCATGACATGGACCCATGAAATACTTACATGTGGCCTTGCATGGATCATATCATCACATAACCATATGTAATCAAGAAAATATTGGTTTTTTCATTGGTTATAACATAAGGTTTTTTTACGTTGAACCCATATAAATATTGCCTCGTGGCCTTGCAGGATTGGATCATCACATAACTATATGCAATTGAGCGATTATTGGCTTATTCTTTGGTTATAACGATTGATAGGTGGTTGTCATTGATGTCAACCCAAGAAGCACCAATAGCTACCTTGATATTTTTCAGCAAATTTGGCATGAAAATTCGTGGTCACCTATCTCCTAATAAATCTAGTTAGATTCTCCTCGAAAATATATTTTCGATGATGTTTTGTACCCCACATAGTTCTTTATGGTTTTAAATTTATTTTAATTTTAAGTTGAAGACCCAATTTTGTGGGCTAAAACCCCAAAGGGTAGTAAAATGACACCTTATTATTAATTCACCTATGGTTGTCAATATATGAAAATAATTCTTCCCACAATATCATTGTGTATAAGTTGAATAACTTCAAGAACCAAAGGAAATACACCAATCACTGATTTCACATCCTAGGTAGGGCCATATGCACTAAGCCAATCATTGATTTCAAAATTGTAGTGGAACTGAAAAAAATTGTCGACAAATATTAATAAGAGATAATAATTAATTAAATTAAGGGTATTATGAAAACATAATCTTAAGAAGCATTTTAAATTAATTCTATCTCATAAAAATTATCCCTCCTAACTTAAGAAATATTATCTCTTCCCATAAGGTTCACGACCTCCCTTCCTTAGCACACAAGACATAAATACAATTAATATTTCAATATGTTAATTCCTATTGAAAACCTCTTTAATATCTAATCGTCACCTATAAAGTCCCTTTATAAATCTGAACGATCATCCTTAGCAACCAACATATGAATATAAAAACAAACCTTTATCACCACTT
Organism: Pinus albicaulis; assembly: GCA_034641835.2. Lineage (NCBI taxonomy): Eukaryota > Viridiplantae > Streptophyta > Pinopsida > Pinales > Pinaceae > Pinus > Pinus albicaulis. The sequence goes on from CM076579.1 coordinate 1,040,463,395, forward strand.
AAGAGACAAGCTTTTGAACGAATAATATAAATAATTATCTTCTAAAATTTTCGGTCATCCTTGAGGAAGCTACGCTAATAATTTGTGAGGGCAGGGGTTGACATCTTTCGAAAGGTTCGATTGAAATTTCAGTTTGAGGACTTGCTAGACGAGAAAGGAAGTATTTCTCAGAATTAAATTTGTGTAGCACTGATTCTTCAAGGGGAGCAAGGTAAAAGATAATCCTTTTGTGTCTCTTGTGTTTTGGTTAGGACCTTATTACAGTAAACCTCGTGGAGAAAAATTACAGCCTGTTCTGGGAGAAAATTTTCCTCAAATTCAACATCCATTAACTGTTAAAAGAGAGAGAGTTAGGGAACGTTTCTAGAGCGAGCACATGATTGTTAACAAAGATGTATAAAACACATTTTATGTGAGACTTATTGATTCTATTTGAAGATCGAATCATATGGAAAGTAGTCTGAGACTATAGAAAGAAATACATGCATAGTTTAAGGTGTGTACCCTCCTTATTATGGTCCACAAAATGTTGTTACATTATAGGTGTGGATTTCCTATTTGAGGAAGCGTATAAGCTCAGGAAGAGGAATAATTTAGGATGTGTGCATTATAAGAAAGTAAGAGTCCATTAGGAACTATTTTTGAAGTCAAATTGCATAAATTACAGTGTACCCTAACCAATACTCTAACAGTGGCAATACTATCCAGATAAGTCTCTCATTTGACAGTTGTTTTGGAAACTATCTTGGGTTCAAGTTAGTGTAATTTTGATCATTGTTTGTTTTAGATTTTCATTAATATTTAGTCCGTAAGGTGTCACTGTTTTGTTAGGTTTTGGACTAGATCAGAGTCAATCAATCATTGTCCAATTTTGGTTGGTGTTTTATATTCTGTTGTAGCCTTTTGATTCACTTCTAGGATACATTTGCATATTGACAAAATTGCTTTACATTGTTTTAGAAATCAGAACTATTGTTTTACAAATAGCATGCCGAATATGTTGAATAAAGAGCAGGACAAATACCTGGTATTACAGTCGCTTGAAGTTGTCGCAGACCAACAGCGCAGACGGGAGCAGCAGCACAGAGAAAAACGCACAAACAAAATCAGGTTACCACGGTTATTATTCACCTTCACAAAAAATAACAAAAATTCCACAGAATGATGTATTAATTTGGGTAATTTTGCACAGCATATGATATTTACCACGGTTAAATATTTAAATCTTGACATTCACATGATACATCTAACATCACTCCTATAGTTGAAGCAATAGGCAGCACTACAAATACATAACTAGTAACACAGATAAAGAGCATGCCGAATATGTTGAATAAAGAGCAGGGCAAATAGCATGTCGAATATGTTGAATAAAGAGCAGGACAAATACCTGGTATTGCAATCGCTTGAAGTCACCGCAGACCAACAGTGTGGACAGGAGGAGCAGCACAGACAAAAATGTGTGAACAAACAGACCAGCAACAGCACAGACAGAAAAACGCATGAACAAACAGACCGGTAAACAAATCAACTTCGCGGGTGATTTCTTTATAGCAACTAGTTCGGCCAAACTCAAAGTTCACCTGAACTTTTGTTGCTGGTTTTCCCATCTCCAGAAAAAAATTATGTTTGCCCACGCCATCAGTGTGCCGTCAATCTAAACGGAAGCACGAGTTCAGCTGAACTTTCTAAGAAATTTCAGCCGAACTATTGCCGAAAAAAGTTTTCCTTGATTCTCACAAAAGTGTAACCCATCTTCACATATCTGCCCAAGGGAAAAATAATAAAAATATGGGGTTTACAGGGGTACAACAATAAAAATAATGGGGTTACACTAACAACAATAAGGGACTATACTAGTAATATAAGGACCTAACATGCCCCTCTCCTTCAAAAAAGTGTTGTCCTCAATGCTTGAGTAGCTCCGGATGCTTCTATATAAAATTCTCAGCCTCTAATGTAGAACCTTCAGTGGGTAAGTTCTTCCATTTTATGAGATACTCTGAAATTGATCGATTTCGTAGTTGTCGAGTTCTTGTTTCCACGACTGCTTCAGGTTCCAATATTATTTTTCCTTCCTCATCAAGTTCTAGCAATATTGTTTGAACTGGAATTTTTCCCCTATAACCTTCTTTAAGCAGGAAACATGGAAAACTGGATGCACTTGCGAAGAGTAGGAAGCTCCAATTTGTATGCCATAGTACCAATGTTTTGCAACACATTGTAAGGACCATAGTACTTTGGCGATAATTTATTACCCTTCTTAGCTTGCTTGAGCAACATTTGTTTGTCTAATTGTAGTCGTAAAAATACCCAGTATCCCACATCAAAACTTTTCTCGCTACGATGTTGATCTGCCTATTGTCTCATTCGATTTTGTGCCAAATTTAGGTTATCCTTTAAGAGTTGGAGAATTTCTTGTTGATCAATGTGATCTTCCACTACTTGAACCTTAGAATTTTTGCTTAAAGAAGATGTGATGGACGGTGGATGATATCCATAAAGTACCATAAATGGGGTCATTTTTGCTGCATTATGGAAGGAAGTGTTATACCACCATTCAGTGAGAGGTAACCACTTGACCCATTTTGTTTGCTTATCAGATACAAAACAATGAAGATATCCTTCCAAACATTTATTCACTATCTCAGTTTGACCATCAGATTGAGGATGATAAGATGAGCTATGAGCTAGTTGAGTACCTAAACAAGAAAATAATTCCATCCAAAAATTTCTAGTAAAAATGGGATCTATGTCACTTACAATAATCTTTAGGTTTCCATGTAGCTTTTGAATTGTTTCCATAAATGCAGTAACAACTGTACTTGCTTTAAATGGATGAGATAATGCACAAAAGTGTGCACACTCGATAAGTCTATCAACTACCACCATGATGACACTCTTTCCTTCAGACTTAGCTAAACCTATGATCAAATCCATTGAAATCTCTTCCCAACATTGACTTGGAATTGATAAAGGTTGTAGAAGACTCGGGGTCTTAATTACTTCAACTTTATTTTTTTGGAAAACCAAATATTCCACCACAAACTTTTGAATATCATATTTAAGGCCATCCTAAAAAAAATATTTCTTCACCCTGTGGTAAGTTTTTAAAAATCCTGGGTGTCCTCCTAAGGGAGAAGTGTGCAATTCCAAAAGAATATTTTGTTTTAGTTGGGAATTATTGCAAATATATAAGTGATATTTTTACCATAAGAAATCATTTTTCCAACTAAATGTATCAGATGGACTAGGCCCTTGCTACAACTGTTGAATGAGTGTCCACACTTCTTCATCCTTCTTCCATTCATCCCTTGCTTCGGTTATCCAATCTTGTTGGATAATAGAAATGGCACAAAGCAATGCTTCCACCTCTTCATCCTTTCTTGAGAATGCATCTGCAACAACATTTAGCTTCCCTTTTTTGTAGATGATTTCAAAGTCATAACCCAACATCTTTGTGACCCATTTTTGCTGCTCTTCTGAAGATAGTCTTTGTTCCAAAAAGTGTTTAAGACTATCATGATCAGTTTTTACCTTGAAGTGTCTTCCCAATAGGTAAGTTCGCCATTTCTTTAGTGCATGCAGTATTGCTAACATTTCCTTCTCATAAATAGGTTTCTGTAAATACTTTCCTTTGATTGGACGACTTTCAAAAGCAATGGGTCTTCCTTCCTGCATTAAAACTGCACCAATTCCATTTTTTGAGGCATCACATTCCACAATAAAGGTTTTTGTGAAGTCTGGCATAGCTAAGACCGGTGCTAGGCACATTGCCTCTTTAAGACGTTCAAAGGCCTTAGTTGCTTCAGGAGTCCATGAAAATGCATCTTTCTTCAATAATGTTGTTAGAGGTGCTGCTATTCTCCCATAATTCTTAACAAACTTGCGATAATACCCTGTTAACACGAGAAATTTGCGCAACTGCTTTATGGTCGTGGGGACTTTCCATTCCTTAATGGCTTTAATTTTGTTAGGGTCTACCTTAACACCCTCGTGAGATACAATATGACCCGGATATTCCACCTCTTGTACTCCAAAGAAACATTTGGATGTTTTTGCATATAATTGTTTCTCCTCCAATAGTTTGAGCACCCTGTCAACATGTTGAACATGATCCTTCCAAGACCTGTTGTAGATTAATATGTCATCAAAAAATACTAGCACAAATTTTCTAAGGAAGGGTTTGAAAATGGAATTCATCAACCCTTGAAATGTAGAAGGTGCATTGGTAAGGCAAAAAGGCATGACCAAAAATTCATAATGACCCACATGAGTTCGAAATGTTGTTTTTGGAATATCTTCAGTCTTCATTCTAATTTGATGATATCATGAACGAAGATCCAACTTGGTAAAATAAATTGCTCCATGTAATTCATCAAATAATTCATCAATCACAGGAATGGGAAATTTATCTTTAATGGTGAGCTTATTGAGCTCCTATAATCTGGACACATGTGCCATGATCCATCCTTCTTGTGTACCAATACTACAAGAGCAGAGAAAGAACTTTGACTAGGTTGAATTATACCCGCCTCTAACATTTCTACAATCATACGTTAAATTTCGCTCTTTTGGAAGTAAGGATATCTATAAGGCCTGATGTTTGGAGGAACACTTCCTGGAATCAAATGAATAGCATGATCATGATCACGAATAGGTGGGAGTCCTTTGGGAGTTTCAAACAACTTGGAATGATTGTCCAAGACTTGTTGGAGATCTGCAGAAATAGATGATTTTGATGTCGGAACTTCTAGTGAGCATAATTGTGCAATTACTCCTCGTTGTTGTTTCTTTAGAAGCTTTGTCATGACATTAGAGCTTATTATCCTTCCCGGCTTCCCTTCAATACCCCGTAATTCGACTTCCTTTCCTTCTGAAAAAAATTTCAAGAAAAGTTCTTGAAAATTAAAAGCTATCGTCCCCAAAGATTGTAACCATTGTATTCCTAGTACAACATCAGCACCTCCCATAGGAATGGAAAGCATTGGACTATTCAATACATATTCCCCCATGGTTAGCTTGATATTATGGCATTTTCCAGAGCAATTTATAGTTCCTCCATTTGCAACCATCACTTGACATTCTGGTGTTGGGTATAGGAAAAAATTCAATTTTTGGCTACGTTACAATGAATAAAATTATGGTTACTACCTGAATCAATCAACACTATTACCTTTTTATTCTTGATATGTCCTTCTATCTTGAGAGTTTGAGGAGTGGTAATTCCTTCCAATGCATTACACGATATGGTCGAACTCATTTCTTCTTCTTCTAGGGTTGGTTCCTAGTGTATATCTTTTTCTTTTGAAGTTTCTTGTTCATTTTCTTCCTCCTCTTCATAATCTATGTAAAATAATTTCTTCTCAACACACTTATGACCTTTAGTGTATTTGCTATCACAATTGTAGCAAATCCTGTTTTCTCTTTTTTCTTCTAATTTTTGTGGTGTCAACCTTGTAAGTTGTGGAAGTCTAGGACTAGCAACACTTCCATCTTTATAGATGTGAGTGGTAGGCTTCCTTGTCATCATAATTTTACATTCAATTTTTCGTGCCAACCTGAATGCCTTACCTAATGAATTTGGTTCCCAAATGCGAACTTCATGTTGGATGTTATCCTTTAAAGTCCCTATGAAGACATCAATCCTGTGTTCCTCTGGAATATCAGTTACCCTTATATTCGATTTTTGGAAGTCCTCAACGTGCTCCACCACTGAACCCTTTTGTTTGAAATTTACCAATTGGCTAAAGAAGGTGTTTCTCTTTGTATCATCATAATGTGCTATCATTTCCTCCATAAAAATAGACCAAGTGACAATTTTTTTACGATAGCAAAGCCATCGATACCATACAAATGTATTTTGTTCTAAATGTAAAGTTGAAATGCGTACCTTTTGTGTGTTTTGTACATTATTGAGATCAAAATATTGCTCCATCTGTAGTATCCATGTTACAAGATCCTTGCCATCAAACTTCCTCATATCCATCTTTGGAATATGGTGGTTCTTTAGTCCAACATTAGAGTTTATGAAATCACGATTAACATTTATTTTGTTCTCATCATGAATTTCCTCTATTATATTTTTTCCATTAGGAATCATTTCTTATATTAAACTTGTCATCAAACCTTCCATGTCTTCTTTTAGATCATTCTTCATGTCTTCCATGTTGTCTTTCATTTTTTCATCGATCTTAGCTTCCATGTCATCCATCTTAGTTCCCATGTCATCCATCTTAGCTTCCATGCCAGCTTCCATGCCATCCATCTTAGATTCCATGCCATTATTCAAACCATCCATGCCTTTCTTCAAACCATCCATCTTAGCTTCCACGCCTTTCTTCAAAACTTCCATTTCATTTTTTGTTTCTCTTTGTGAGAGCAAAATTTGGTGCACTTGCTCTTGTAATTTTGATATGTCATGTTGCGCTTCTTCCTCTTCATGAGTCATAGTAGAGCCTTCTAAAGGCTTAATGGGTGTTGAATTCTTTTTAGGTGGCATTTTAGAACCCAATATTAATATCTATCCTTTAATATTCCCTTAGAATCGCTTCAAACTGATTTTTCACACAAGACTTATGTATTTCAAAAAAAATAAAATACACACCTTTTTCTTGCTTTTGAGGAGCTCGATATTGAAACTGAATTATCTCTGTGATTTCTAATCTTCAATGTCTAAAATTTTGCCCTGTAGTAGCTCTATAAATCTTCTTTCGAATGCCATAGGTCTGACCAGATTTGGATTCTTCAAGGAAACGTTATGCCCAATCTCCCACAATGACCTAATTATAGACTGTTTCAGTAGAGCGAACTTGTACCACATGCCATGTGTCATTGTTTCATCCTTCAAGTATGAAATTGATAAACAGGAAACTATAGTCTGTGTACTTGCGTCCGATTTTTACATAATTCCAATCCAACGCTCAGAAAGAAATTTATGACTATTTTCCCACAGTCACCTCTTTGAGATGAAATTCGAGAGCCTAAAAAAACTCTAACTTCCACAGATCATATCTTCGCAAATATTGCGAACCAAGATTTGAATTTTTTACAGGAAGTTGCTCATGATTTCGACTTAGCTCTATAAAAAAATTTAGCTTCTGAACCTTCGTAGACAAAAGGTTATAACACAAATTCCACGATTTCTTTTTTAGGTGAAATTCGGGAGCTTGAAAAAACCCTAACTTCCACAGATCATATCTATGAAAATATTGCGAACTAAGATCTGAAATTTTTACATGTCGTTCCTCAGGATTTCTACTTCTCTCTGTAAATATTTCATCTTTTGAACTGGTGTAGAAAAAAAGTTATATCGAACATTCCATGATGACCTATTTAGAGTAGAAAAACCCTAGAATCCAAAGCTCTGATTCCAAATGTTATGAAACCAGCTCCAAAAATAGAAGAAAGAGAGATAAACACCTTAGAAATAGCCACTTCGAGGGGGAAACCTCCAATACATTACATGAATTAACAATTCTTGGATGATAGAAATGACCAAACCTCCTTTTATATATAGGAGTCCATGCGGTCACAATATAATCCTAGCCGACCTAACAATAATAATGTAAGGGCACAATAATAACAATATTGGGGTTACAGGGGTACAACAATAACAATAAGGGGGTTACACTAACAACAATAAGGGAATATACTAGTAATATAGGGACCGAACAGACGGTGGAAGCACATACATGATAAATGTAATAAAAAAATATAAAGTAAATGGATTTAAGGCGTCAGATGCCTTGGCTATGTTGGGAATTGTTGTTCTCAATGTTGTGCATGTATAAAGGGTGTTCTCTTAACCTTGACCTTATGTTATATGGTAATTATGTTGTGATCATGATTATGTTGATGTTCATATGTGTGTGTGTGTGTGTGTGTGTGTGTGTGAGTCGTGTCTGACAGGGTTTTCATGGATCATGATTTTAATGCTAATGTTTATAAGTATATATCTGTGTGTGTATGTCATTGTCTGATAGGATCATGATTGTATTATGCTAATGATTATATATATGTGTGTGTGTGTGTATCTATGTCACTATCTGACAGGCTTGTTAGAGATCATTCTTGTGGATGAATGATTTCTTATGTAGGTGAATGGCATGAAGAGGTTCTTGGTCTTATGAGGAATCAAGCAGGAAGAGTAGCCCTGGAAAAATTATGAGGTCAGTATCATGTGGATATGAGTTTATCTTAAGTGTTTATACTAACTCTATGTTTTGGACAGGTAATGTGGAGAGATACATCAATGGAATGAAAACAACGTGATCCACGACATGCTAGGATAAGCACGGATGGCAGAGAGACACTAGAAGCAAGGTTGCTTGGTAGAGTCAGTGTGTGGTCTATGGAGGTGCAGTAATATTGTTGTATATATGTTATACATGTTGCGCTTGTGATGTTGTGTGCATGCAATGTTGTGTATTGTTTACATATAGTACATATTGTGCTAGTACATGTGGTGTTGCATGTATGATTGTACATGTGGTTTTGTGTGCATGTGGTATCGTGTACATGTTGTATAGGGGGTGTTGTGTGTAGGTGGTGATATGTACATGTCATGCATGTGGTGCTATGTACATGTGGTGTTGCGTACATATGGCGCATGTGGTGTTGTGTACATGTGGTATTATGTACACATTGTGCAGGTGGTGTTCTATACATGTGGTGTTGTGTACACATTGTGAAGGTGGTATTGTGTACATATTGTGCAGGTGGTGTTGTGTACAGGTGGTACTGTGTAAATGTTGTACATGTGGTATTGTGTGCATGTCGTACATGCTATGTTTGTGCACATTTGGTATTGTGTGCATGTTATACATGTTATTTTATGTACATGTGTTACTTTGTATGTGTTGTGTCGTACACCGGATGCAAGTATATGTGTTGTGTTGTACACCGGGTGTACGTGTATGTGTTGTGTTGTACACCAGGTGTAGGTGTATGTGTTATGTCGTGTGTCAGGTTTGAGTGTATGTATTACATGGTTTTGTACGCTATGTGTGGATGTACGTGTTGTGATGGATGTTGTGTGTATGTGTTTGATTGAAGATAAGCAAAGGAACTTGGTTCTTGTCGGGTGTGGCAACCGATCCAGTGTGTGTACGGAAAGAAAAAAGGCAAAAGTAAGGACCGACCAAGGATAAGTATCAGTATTTTGTTTCAGTTTTACTATGTATGTGATCTATGATTCTAATTTATGATGGTTACATGTGATCTATGATTCTAACTTATGATGGTTACATGCGATCTATGATTCTGGTTTATGATGATTGCATGTGATTCATGATTTTGATGATGATGGTTGTGTTTTGAGCTAACCGAATGTGATATGTTTATACATGATGATTTGGTCAAAGAGATAGTTTGACTTGTTGTGACAGGAAGTAAATAGAGTTGCAGGTGTACCTTATTGATGAGCTACCAATGAAGTATGATGTGAATTTATTTCAATTTGTTTTGAATCTAATGGAAATTTTGTGTTTGGTATAGGAAAGCTTGAAAATTCTTGGTTTGGGTGGCTGAAACCGAGTACAAGAATTCGCAGTGTAAGTGAAAGGAATTGGAACAAGCAACAACATGCTAATAAAGTTCTTCAGGAGCAAGGCCATTGTGGGACACTGGTACCCAATAGTGTCCATTGATTTCCATGATCATGCTATCATTGGTATGGTGGTTTGAGGAAAGGATAAGCCTTGGTTTTGGATATACTGATGTGAGGAAACTTTTCCAAGGGAGGGGTCACTTGAGGGAATGGGTAGCAAAGAAGGGGATGCCGGAAAAACTTGGAAGGTGTGTGACTGCATGGAAGGGGGTGACTGGATTTCCCGAGGGACTATGTTAAAGAGAAGAGAATGCCATGGATGGATTTTTTTTGGTCATTAGCATTACCAAATGGAATCAAATGCACATTAGGAGTGTTCCTTGGAACAATGAGTTGGTAACCGTTCACTGAGAGGACAAGTGGAGTAGGATTGTAGTGTTGGACATTAGATGCAGCGTTGACTTTGGCAGTAGATTTTGGACTTCCTAGGAAGGAAGTGAATCCTGGTACTAATTTTGAGGGTGGAGGTGTGATCCTTTGGATTCCCTTGTTGAAAATGTTAGAACTCAATGAATTCTACTAGGTTGAGGATAGATTCACAAAGGTAACCACAAATCTCTTTGGGTTGAGAGACTGGTCTTCTCCAACTAGAGGGGGCTCCCTCACTTGATAAACTCAAAAGTTAAGATACTTTGAAGTTCGATTTTTTTAAGCAGAGACCATATCTGAAGATTTCTTTAAAATATTTTTTGTTGGGGATTGACAAAAGCTTTGAGATATGGTGTAGATGTAGGTGATCAAAGTTTGCCAATAATGTCTATGCATAATCCCAATCATCACAAACGTCTGTTCTTGATACACGTTTTGGAGAAATAAAATTTATGTAGTATAGTGGGAAAACACTGAGAGATTGATTTGACATACAATGATGTTTAAAGGAAACATATAATAAATAAGCAGGTAAAATGCTCCATTTGCAACTGAAACACTAGAATACAGTAAAACTAGAGATTTTTTTTTTTTTGAATTCTAGAATTACTTAATTCTTCCTCCAGAATTTAAGAAAAACTTAACATAGGAAAAAAACATATCCAAAATTTCATACCACAGTATCCTCTACAAATATTATTGGGAAAATATGTGCATTTAAAGCCTTTCTTTCATTAAACTAGAAACACAAAAACAATACACCAGAGTCTACCAGATGATATCAATACTACCCAACCCTCTTTTCCATTTTTCCATCTTATATAGACATACATAAGAGATCAACAAGTGGTTGGATGTAATGTATCCTCGATCCATGAAGATGATCAAAAGAAACTAAAAAGTGGAAACTTACTGTTGTTTACAATATTTTCTGAAATGATAAAAAAAAAAAAAACTAAAAGCTATGATCATTATCACTATCTTTAAAAACAAAATATCTTGACAACTATCCAAAGCTTCGAACCATATCCATCACATATCAAAAAACGGAAAAATTGAAAATGTTGACAGTGAGCTAGGAAGGTTGCGCATTGACTAGGTAGCAGTTGGGTTGCACGCTGCCAAGTCATGTTTCTCTCCATAGATGACACTTCAGCATTGAATAGTGGTCTGAAATGGGTCCCAAATCCACTACACCGAATCTTTGACAGGTGGCATTCCTTTAACAATTTGTAGAAACCCATAAGCAAGTGTTGCGCAACGACTACACAAAAACTGCATAGTTGAACTTTCACTATTGCCTCTTTAGCACCATTAGTATTCATCAAACCAAAAGCACATCATTGTAGGTTCTTGAACATGTGTAGAACTATCTCATTCTAATGACAAAATAAATTATTTAAACTGGAGAACAAAAAGGTACCCCTGCTACGCAGCATAGACAAGAAACCTTGGAATCATGGAAAAAACTGAATATATATATATATATATATATATATATATATATATATAATAATAATAAAAATTAAATAAAATTATTAAAAAAAAAAAAAAAAAATCAGACAAAAGGACTGTTAGCTCCTTTTCCTTTTGTTGTATGCTCTGCTAGTGGAGGCTTGAACCTTATCAGCTTCAGGTATGGGATCTTTGTGTTCAGTAGGCACTAGCCGAGGAGGCTTTACTTCAGGCTGAGATTTAGATCTTGCTATAGGGCTATCTCTAGGTGGAGGAATTCCAGCTGCCTCTTTATACATCCTGACTAGTCTCCATTCCTTTTAATATTTACTTCATATACCTCAGCCTTATCTTTAGCACTAGGTTTCTGACATAAAGGTTCTTATATTTCCTTCTTGAAGGAAGTGTTCATTTGACAAAGTGTTTACATCTATCCACGGTTTTGGTGGCTCCCCACACTTCTCTGTCACAATCTTCAAACAATTGTTCAACAACTTTCTTATAATATTCATGATGTTGGATTATTCTCATCACCTACATCTGGAACTCTTTCATCTCTTCTAATTATCTTTGGTATTATTTCCATTGGTCAAAAATTGACATATTTGGTGATTGGGTTGCTTCCTTCATTTGTTGTACCCATCCTTGTTTCAACTTTGTTGTTCTTGTAATAAGTCTGTTAGACTCCACATTAAGCTTCTTGGGTTTTTCTTCAACTGCAACTTGCTTCCCTTTGTCTTGTTCAGTGGGCTTGGAGGGTATCTTCACACTTACCTTTTTTTGAGTAGTTTGTTGAGTTGTTTCTCTCAACTCTCTATTTTTTTTTTCAAAAATGTTATCTTCATTTGGTACTTAACAAGAGCCTCTTTCATTTTTCCATATTGGGGTCATCTTCTTCAAACTGCATTGTGTCTTCTTCAAGCTGCACTTGGTCAATCTGACCCACCTCTTTCTCTTGTTTTTCCTCTAGAGTCTCAACAAATCCTTGAGGAACGGGTTCCACCATGTCCTTCTTGACTCTTGACCTAGTTCTAGGCCTTATCACAAACTGATTATCTTTAATTGTCTCCTCTACTACCCTCTTTGTGGTCTGGGGTGGTGCCACCTAAACCTTTGGCTCCTTTGCTTTCCCTTTACTCTTTGACATATGTTTCTTACCTAGTTGTTTGCCATGTTTTCCTTTGAGTTTATTCCTAGGATGTATATCCTTTTCCTCAATTTTCTTAGCTTCTTTCACTACCTAAGTGACTTTATATTCATTCATTTCATGTGCTTCTTGTTTCCCTTCACAAGTTTTCATTGATGAAGGATCTGCTTGTGGTGATAAACTAAGACTGGATAAAAAAATTAGACCAATGAAATTTCTTTTTATCCACTACAAACTTGACTAGAATTTTGATAAGGGAGAAATGAAATAAACTGGACATGTGGTTGTCCTTTTGAAGTTGAACCTTTGTTGCCATTCTCTCCTAACTCTTGAGAAAGAAGAAAGATAAATTTATGGGAATTTTATTTGTGAAATGTAACAGAAGTCTCAAGTGGTATTGGTAAGCCCTGATAAATCTACCTTCACATGTAAAATATCTTTGTATTATCTTTAACAACTCACTGTATTGGTCTTGAAGATATGTTGTGGGGAAGGTTGTGAAAAATTCATTGTTAAAATCAGGTTTAACAAACTCCTTGAAGGCTGAGACATCCAAATCATCACCCTTGAACCACTTCTCACCTATTGTAGGGAGGCATGTAGCAACTAAAATAAAATTTTATGTGACAAAAATATCTAAATCCCCCAATCTAACTCTGTCATTTCTAAAATTCATGGCAAAAGGACAAGAAAGTTGTGTATGATAGCCTATTTTTTGAATCCTTTGACCAAATGGAATGCATCCAACATTCTCAAAGGATAATCTAATAGTTGGAGAAGAGTTCACCGTGGTTGAGGTCTTGGGCCCAGTGCGCACGACATCCCCTCCCTTTCTGCTTGTGTTAGGAGCCATTTAACCATAAAAATAGGTGACAAACTTATTTTAATTGTTGGAAACTACGTGTATAGGAAAGAGATCGGGAGAATTAAAGTTAGTGATAGCACAAAACGTTTTCTACATAACAACGCTGCGTAGTGATGACAAATCAACCCTACAAAAAAGAATATGAGCGGGAAAACTTTGTATTATGACCCATATATCACCCTAACCACTCAACATTCCACATTAACTAGGATTTGTACCAAAAATACATGGCTTTGGATGTTTAGAATTAACTGTGTGCATGGAATACGGGTGTGCACATCAAGTCTTTTGAAAATAAAATAATACGGGCATTACAAAGCTTAATTGCCATATTAAACATGGATTTCAAGGAATGAGCAACAGACCCTTACCTCACACCAACTGAAGATAACTTGTTCAGTGACGGATAACATGAAGGAATCGCTGCACAGTGATTGTGTAGCACCCTGCGTAGTGATGGCATAGCACGACCTATGTTCTTCTGCAATTTTCTTTTCAACCTGTGATCATCCTTCGAAACTTCATGCACATAAAGCCAAATCAACTAACAACAATGAGAACTCATGGAAATGATGGTCACGTCGTGAAAATTTGAATTTGATCCATAAACATTTAATGGTATAACAAATATTATGTTTGTTTAATGCTCCACTTGATGAATAATCATGTGGGAGCATGGGAACGTAGGATTATTTGGGTATTAGACATGAATATGATGATTGGGGCTAATGTATGGGGATATGGTGTTATGTGCTCATCATGTGTAATGATGATTTATCAAGGAGAAATAGGACTAAGGTAGAATAGGGGATATCAATGGTTGGGTTTATGGGGATGAGAAATAGTTTAGAAGGAAATAAGGGGATTTGGTAATAGGATATGTAGGGTTAAGGGATAGTGAAAGAGGATAAGGGAAAATAAGAATAGGAAAACAGGAACAACATATATTTGATGAATCTTGAGGGGAATATGGGATACTAGAACTGGGAAAGGAGTGCGATAATCAAAACCACATTAATTTGAACATCATCCCCTTGGTTGTAAATAATTGTTCATGTGAACCTTATAACAGACCCTCATTTTGACACGAATATCTTGACTCAAACAATTGTGATGACAAATCCCAAAAATGCAAACACCATTTAACATTCTTGACCAAAAATTTGACAACCACATTCAAGACGACTTACCATACAGTGCTCGATAGAACTCATGATAGTAAAATTTTTATTAGTTTGACTTATTTCATAACAACAATTTACAGATTCGAAGACATTCAACAACTGACAAAATAATTGAATCTAACATTCGATACAGGCATAGTATCCTTTTATTTTTCAGTTTAGTAAATGTGCATATGTCTATATGTGTATATTATTGTAAATATTGTATCGAATTGTGTCTATAAAGCTCCATAGACAGTATTATTATTTGTTGGTTGAAGAAAATGTGCATAAGTATATGTGGATGTTATTGTAAATACCATAATGAGTTGTGCTATAAAGCTCTAGTAAGCGGTATGTTTGTCATGTTTCAGTAGTGGTCATTGTAAATACTACAATGGGATGTGTTATAAAGCTCCATGGGCATTATGTTTTTTTTTTAGTGGTTTTTTGGTTTATAGTTGTTAGTAAACACCGAGAATGGTGTTCCCCCAAGGGGGAGGGTTTTTTAATAGCCCCGGTTAAAAATTCATGTAAAAAATATAAGACCAAGTTCATGGGACACATATTCGAAGTGGAATGTTGGGAAAAACATCCTAGTGGGTGTTCATTTTGGTTTATTATGGCTAAGGAAATTGGAAAAGGCAATGGGAAATCCTTTGGAAAGGAATAAGGCATTAATTGACATTTTATTTATGAAAATAATGGAAATTAGGAGAAAAGTAAGGTGAAAGGTCATAGGTTGCATGTGAGGAGGAAAATGAAGGAAAATAATGGAAAATGAAGAAATTTGAAGAAGCCCTGGGGCATTTTAGTACATTTATGGCTCCAAAGAATTGTTGGAAAATAACAACACATTTATATGAAATTTAACACTACATCGGTGATCCTTAGTGGTATGCATCGGTTCATTTTACTACATGAAAGGCACTGGTGCTATCGACTATTCAAGCAACTGTGTGTTGTGTTATTAAATTGGCACACTGTGTTTTTTTATATATATAAATAAATATTCCATGGTGCACCATGTTATATGCAGCACCAGTACTTGTGTGTATACTAAAGCACCAATGCATTTGTATATTTTAGATGCACCATCCAAAAAACATCCGCTAAAACATCTGCCCACCCACCTTAACTAGTGACCTCCACTACAAACGGATTTTTGGGCTATTTTTATAGGGGCTTCTGAAAAAACCTCTGCTAGAAGGTATTTTCCTTGTAGCATGGTTACCCTACTTGAGATAATGTATACCCATTGTTATGTGGGATTATTTATGTACTTCACTTGGCCATTACTAAGGAAGTGTATGTAAGCATAATTATGGCAAGATTTAAGTATCACTATTTCTATCATTCAATAGTAGTGACTTGGGTTCGCTTTGGTGTGAGATCATTATCATAGGGTTATCCACCCAATGTCATCCTTGTGGTTATAGATAGGTTGGCTAAGTATGGAGCTTATTTACCCTGTTTGTAAGTAATTCATGTAACTAGTTGCAATTACCGCCATACCGATATGATTAATTGTGAGTAAGCTTTGTGAAGTTACACTATGAGTGTGTGCAGGTTTAATATTTTATTGCCAAGATTCTATCAATGTCATTGTGATCAAGTGTCCCTTGATAACATTAATGTTGTTCAAAAAAATAATTGATATTAAGTTTTATGTATAAACTTTATTTTTCATTCCAACTCCAAATCAAAACCTTGAGTTAATATACTAGATTGATCTAATTTGTCAAAATCACATACAACTAACAATCTTCATGGGACTTGTAAATAACATGCTATATCTCAAAGAAGTCGCTATAATTTGGAGAATTAGAGGATTAGGTAGATTATAGAGGTTGTATTATAAAAGAGATATGGTGTCTAAAATCACCTTTACAACACTTAAGCACAACTAAGTGTAACTCTCAGATTTCACATATTCATCATACACACTTATTTCTTATTTAGATCAAATCATAGGACCATATTATATAACACCAAGATGTAACAAACTATCATGAAGTAAGGAACATGAGGTCAACATAGTTTAGTGAGGGCACACAAAAAACCCATTAATTCCTACATTGTTATGCACAATAATCAACTTTTTATTCTAATATCCCAACCAGTGGAATGATTAGACAACCATTTAATTAGTCTTGTAGTCGAATTCTCAATCAAATATTTTAGATGGCTATTAATTGTTGGTTGATCATCCCTAAAATATCTATATGTATGATGAACCTACAAAGATTGGCATTCCAACATTCTTATGATCATGAGGAGTATATTATTATACTTATGGTGATGTTTTTCTTTCTTTAACAATAAAACCCTTTATTTTTGGGTTAGAGTTAGGCATGTATATCGCCACAAATCCCTTATCCATTTGGACTCTATTTATATTAATAAGGGTTATGGTTTTGAGGTTAGAGTTAATGGATTACCACTTGTAGTACATGTTATTATGAATATTTCCACTTTTGGTCAAAGGCACCCTTCCTTTGATAATTGAACCTAGAACAAGGATATAAAACTCCAACAAATTTACTACTAAACCACAACTCGACCACACTTATAGTGATAGACTATTGATACAAGTTCAATCATCTACCAAAGGATATAAATATATATCATTATAATTTTGTGTATTAATAATTAATTGTAAATTATAAATTATAATTTTATCTATACACATGTTCCAAAGTATGAATATTTTCACACTTGGATATCTTGTTGTTGAATAATTCTTTTGGAATCATTTGTGTCAATTACAGGAAATGGTTGATGCTTTGGGTGGAAGCTCCACCCATTATTAGGGACACATAAAACTTTCATAAAAGTAAATACTATAGGACTAGAATAAATAGAATAATTCATTAATGGTAAATTGAAGAATTTATTACAATTAAGAAGATTTGACCTAGATTAATATTAAAATTATAAAAAACTTCTAACAAATTCTAAGAACACTACAAGGAAAATACCCTCTAGTGGAGGTTATAAATGAGGTTTTTAGTGTTATAAAATTGGCCAAAATTGTCAAAAAAACATTTTCTACAACATCTGTTTATGGTTACGAAGGTTTTGGCGGAGCTTTTAACGGAAATTCAACACAACTAAAAAAACTGGGCTACCGGAGGTTATTACATATGTTTTTTTCATCAGTACGCTACTAAGGTTTCAACACACCGGTGCGTGTCATCTAGATGGTGGCCCCGGGGCAATCGAAGGTTCCTGGACTGGGCCATCAAGGTATAAAACAACATCGGGTGCAATGTTGGTGATACAACACATGGGGTCATACCAATTGGTCTTGGGATTTGTGCAGTGTCCATAGGTCGTCTCAACACACCGGTACGTAGACTTATAGAAACGCACCGATGCGCTGTATCAAACAAACACACCAATATTTATAATTGGTATTGGTATTTGTGCGGTGCCCGTACGTCGTACAAAGGCACTAGTGCGTAGTCTCACATAAAAGCACTGGTGCGTAGTATCGCACAAACACACCGATATTTTTAATTGGTTTTGGTATTTCTGCAGTGGCCATAGGTCGTAGAAACGCACCAGTGCACTGCAGAATACAAACGCACCAGTGTTCATTTTGTATTTTTTAGAAACATCGACCTGTTACAGTGCAATTATTGTGATTTTTCTAAATTCATTATTCATCAAAAGTCGACATATCTTATAACAATATTCATATCAATTAAATTTTTATTAATGCATTTGAATGTGATGTTTGAATTAATTTGTTATATCATATCATAATTATTGTGATTTTTTTAAATTCATTATTCATCAAAAGTCGACACATATATATCTTATAACAATATTCATATGAATTAAATTTTTATCAGTGCATTTGAGAATGACAATGGAGAACACAATAGCGATAATGGAGAACGCAATAGAATAAATTAAAACAATTTTTATTATATATATATATATATATATATATATATATATATATATATATATATATATATATATATATAAGATAGTCTTTGTCATACAAAATGGGAGAGTTATTGGTATCCCCTTGTCTTTCAATTGGGACACTATGTCCATTACATTAAACAAAATGTTTGATTTCACAGACAAATATTTCAAAAAATACAGCATCTTGCTTTGATATCCAAACATAGTAATCATCATTCTTCGCTTGAACTGTTGTCACTGCTAGAGCTACTTCCATGACTTGGGTTATTTTCAGGGATATTTTTTTCATGGTGTTGATTTTTTTCTTCTTCTTCACCTTCCATCTATGTACAAACATAAAAAGAAACTGAAATGAGTGTATATACATTGGTGAGAATAATGAAAATTGCAATATTAAATAATATACATCAATGTAAATTGAAAAAAAAAAAATGACGTACCATAGCAATAATTGACTCATAAACTATACACATTCTTTCAAAACCATGTACCATGCCATCTTTCAAAATTTCATCTGTTGGCGCAATTCCATACTTTGTTTCCTACAAGTTTTATACCCCATAACAAATCATATATTTAATATAAAATATGTTTTTGTTCTATTAATTATAGACAGAGCTAAGTAAAACAAGATCGATAAATGCTTACACATTCCATAATTAATTTTTGATATGCCAACATATACTCACAACCCATATTTAATCCAATTTCAATCAATTCGTCTGATGGTTCTTCTTTGTATGTTAGCACCTGTTTGAAGACATTCAATGATGATTTTTGTAAAACAAAATAAAAAATACAAAAATGAAATCTAGTTAAGTTGTTATAAGGAAGTAACAATTACTCACAAACTTAGATATCAACCCTTTTCTTCCTTGTCATCCTGTTTTATGTGGTGAATGGGTTCCATTTTCTTTTCTTTTCTTTTCTGCAAGAAAATTCTTGAAAATTAATATTTAATGCTAAATTATTTATTTATTGTCCCTAATGATCGGAAAATTCAATGATTACATATTACATTTGAAGCACATTATTGTTGAGATGGCTCCTCCTGCGATGCAATTTTGTCCATTTCTTTGACCATCTCCTTGTACACCTTTTTGGACATTCCTACTGGCATATTTCTGATATCAACTCTTTCATTTTTTGAGATTTTCATAATCTTCCTGAAAATTTAACATGACAATAAACTATTTAATTTTTATATTGATATATGAAAAGTAAATATAAACAAAGTGATATCTATAAATAATTCTAGACAAACATTTAAATGAATATTACTTTTTCATTCCTTATTTTTTGTTGTTGTATGTTTTTGCTATTAAAAGTCTGACATGTCTCATTGACCAATTCTCTGGAAACTCTTCCTATAGTCTAGATAAAATTTGGTTCTTGGAATCATCGGATTGGTTTTTGTATTGTAAGTGGAAAGAACGTCTATACATTGGTTCCACTAGATTTCTCAAACTTTTGTAAACGTTTTCCCCCCTTTCATTAACCTCCAACACCACTCCAGATGGGCTAAGGAGCAATTCATTTTCATTTGCAAGTTCTAATATTTTTTTTCTTTTCTTAGAACAACATTCATTTTCTGAGTTTTTGGTCCCTGTAGAACATTAAATAGATGCGAATTAATAGACTGTTTGACACATTTTATCTAATAATTTTAAGTATATTTTAATAAAATTTAAAAAAAGAAACTCATATTGGATCGATAGTATTTTTTTCATTCATCTGATTCATCCTTTTGCAATTTTTCCATCAAGCTTTTAAGCTCTTCTGGTCCTAGATCATAAATAATCTTATCAAGCTCAATCATTTTGTGGCTCTGCATGATACATGGTAAACAATACATATTAGTTAAACTTACATATAGTTCAAAAATAATATTTTTTGTAAAGAATTTATAAAGAGCTTGCCTTTTTTGCTTTTCTTGATGTGTTATTAGTGTTTTTGTTAATTGATCTATTGTCAGTCATTTCTTTATCAATTTGAAACATGTACCATATCATTCATTAATATATTTATAAATAAATTGTCAAATTTTCAGGTAAAAAATAAATGTCAAGAAACCGGTGCGCTTTTAATGATGTACGCACCGACGTCGGTGCGTGGGGGTATTATAAATGCACTGCACAAACAGTATAATAGACCATATGGTGCATGAGAATATTATAAATGCACTGCACAAATAGTGTAATAGACCGTACAGTGCTATCCTCGTAACATAGAGCACCGATGCCCTATTTTAGATATGACGCATTGATTTAAAAAAAATAAAAATAAAAAATATTACACAATACTTGCATGGTGCACTGTATAATACAGTGCACTGGTGCGCTTGGTTACATAGGGCACAATAAAAAAAAAATTTTAAAAAATCCATTTTTTCAAAAATTCACGCAAGGACCGACATGGATTGGGATCCAACTATGCAAGTCGTCCCGTGGGTTGGATGTCAATCTAAAATGAAAAGCCCTAATTTTGAAATCACCAAAATAGGGAGAATAAAGGGAAGAAACAAAAAAATGAAGGGTTTAGGGTAAAAATGGATAGAACTGCAGAAAAAAAAAAAAAAAAGAAAAAAAAAAAAGAAGAAGAAGAAGGTAAAAAAAAATCAAATTTAATCACGAGATCGTTTCAAATTCTATGCTACAGGGTTAGAATCACCAGAGGTTTGGATTCTGATTGTTTGAATAGTTCTGTTCAAACGTATTTGCTGCTCCACAGTGCTCTCGTGCTCTCTTGCTCCACTTGCAAATCTCTAGCTGAAAATTTAGCAAAAATAGTGAAATAATGAAAAGTGTTTAGTATTTAAAGAATTGTTTTATGAAATTATATTTTCAAAAATATTTTGCCGCCCATTTTTCAATTTGCCACATTTTTTTTCACTTAAAGAAAATAGAGTTGCATTTTTTTTTATTTGCATTTATTCATCACCGGCGCGTCACTTAATAGCACTGCACCAGTTCCCCCATTAGTAATACGACACTGGTGCTTAGTAACTAAAACACATCGGTGCATAGTAACTAGAACACACCGGTGCGGTTATCTGTACATTAGCACCGATTTGCAGTTGAGGCACCGAAATTGCTTTTACATGTGTACACCAAAATTAGACATGTTGGAAATTTACATTTTGTTGAGAAAATATTTGGGGAATTTCTTTTCAAAACTACACCTTTTCTTCTTTCAGAAAAAGAATCTTGAACCTTTCCATAACCTGTAACAAGAAAAGGTGCCCCTTGATTTGCTTGCTAACCCTTGATCTACTTTCTCATTTGTAAGTTCCTCCTCCATCTTGGCATCCAATTTCCTCTTTTCTCCTTTGTGCTTTCTATCTTGATCTTAACAAAATTTATACAATCTTTGTTTTACGAGAAACTGACCTTGAACGTTTTGGGAGCAATGACAACAAGTCCTTCATTCTGCATTTGTTAGCAGAAGAAGGCCGATTTTCAACTAGACAATGAAATTATTACATGTGGCGGCAATGGTTTCCCGTAGAAAATGAGTATAGGATTGAGCAGAGGAAAGACATTGCAAAATGGGCTATCACATTAACTTTTCCAATGGGAAACCAATTTATAGGTGGAAATATGGTAGTTGCAGGTATCTATGCTTTTCTTCCCACAGAAATGGTCACTGGATTTCCATTTATATTACAAGCAAACTTTTTACTGGTTTCATCTAGAGAGAGCATCATTTTCAATAACAAATGGAACCAGGGAATCCTTAAGTGTATCTCGTTCGCATTTTGTTCAGCATTTCATTCTTTGATAAGTGCTAATTCACCTATACTTTCAAAAATTTGGATTTTTGGGTACCTCCCATGTGATATTCCTCGTTATCCATAGGACCATAGTTCGAACAAGTTAGAGATGCCATTCAAGTTCAATTGAAAGCCGAAGATGTGATTTTATGCGACGTCAGCTTTACTGGTAAAAGTTTATTTAAGCCAACCGAAGCTCCGACAATACTCTCAGCTGCTTTTAAACGCATCTGGAGAATATTTCCCTTCATGGGACCTACCAGCCCGAACAACAACATCAATTGATCTTTCTATGTTGTCCTTAAGGGAATGAGAATCTTCCCCTTCATGGTGCCTCTTGGCTTTATCGACTGCCTCGATTGATCTTTCTCTACTATCCAATCTTTCCCTGCCATCCTTGTAAGAATGATAATCATGACCTTATGTGATCTTTTAGCCCATTCAAGAGACTCAATTCATCTCTCTCATGTGCGTCTCAGATTTTTCATAAACCTTTTCTCCTTTTGTACTCTATCGAGCTCTGTAGCCATTTGCATCCCTGTAAGCGTCTTTGTCTGTCTTTCAATTTGAATTACTCATTTTCTCTGCTTTAAACTTCTCAGCTGAAATTCGAACTCTCGTCTTTTCAAACCCTCATCTCCTCTGAAAAATTCTTGCCCCGCAATTTGAACCCTCTGCTGCTCCGGTGCACGGGGTTTTACAGGCGCACCGGTGCAGTTCATAAGATCACGTTTTATGTTTTGGTGTGATGTTTTCTGACACACTGATGCGGAAGAGTTGTGAAGCACCGGTGCATCTTAGTACTAAGACACATTGGTGCAGGTTATGATTATAAGCGCACCAAACGAAAAACCAGGAATCTAAAGTTTTTTTTTTGGTATGTAAGATCATAATAAAATAATGACAATTCTAAAGTACATGAATTTATTTGCATTATTTTCTAAACTTTATTATGTTACAAAAATTCATATTATTCAAGATTTATTATTTTACAATTATTTACAAATTTAACAATTTTAATAAAATCATTTCACATTAATACAATTAAAATTTTCACATTAATATAATTAAAATTTTACAAATATTTTACATACAATTACATTTAAAATGAAAATTACAATTACCATTACAATTATGATTAGAATTACAATTACAATTTTAGAATTTTACATACAATTACAATTACAATTAAAATTTTACAATCACAATCATTTCACAGTAATAAAATTAAAATTTTACAAATATTTTACATACAATTACAATTACAATTACAATTTTACATACAATTTAAATTTAAATTTAAATTACAATCACAACATAATATTTAATAAATATCATGGTCATTTAATATTAAATTAATTAACAAACATCACGATCATGATAACCATCGCACAAACATCATATTTGACTTAAAAACACATTCAAATTCGCTAACATCATCGTGATCATGATCATCTAACAAAACACAATTAGCATTGTATAACATCATCACAACACAAACATCAAATATACATCTCATGTCAAATAACTCATGCTATCACATACGCATCTATTTGCAAGCTGCACATTAAATGAACATATCAGCTAACATGACCTAACAATATACACATCATGATGATCACCAACATGTAAATTAAGTACAACTGCAACATGAACATAAAATATATCGACCATATATATTTATATATAACTGAATAATGTTAAAAATATACAATTGTAATATAAATGTCATGGATTAGCTAGTGGTACAACATCAATAGCAGTACTAGTCGAGGCCTGCTCAGTCAATGGTGCAACCTCGAAGATCGATGGTCCAGCTTGCTCATGATCATGAGTACTGCTGGAAGCTGCAGGCTACTGACTGGACGTGGCCAATGGTCCAGCCTCATCTCCATGATAACTGTTACTAGATGCTAGTGGAGGCTGCTCATCTGGCGCGGCATGAGGTGAACGATCATGAGATGATGAGTCGCTTCTCAATGACTGTCGATCACGTGTTGCATCTCGACCAGGCCTATAATGTGCAATGGTCCTCCTCAGCTGTGTAAATAAGGTCGTCGCTCCTACGACATGCCGCATCAACCTGTACATGTCACACGGCATGCCTCTCCACATCTGTAACAGCCTACCATCGACATGCATGTCTCTCATATGAGCGGGCCTAATGCCCATCTCAACAATAAATGCAATGAGTTGGTCGCCCAACTCCATCCTATATTTAGTATCAAGTTGACCGCGCCTAACAAAAAGCAGTACCAACGCACGAGCAGGAGCAGGTCTCTCTGCATCGGCCTCCTGATGATCCTCGGCATCTAGCATGCCCTGATCGTCATCAGGATCCACACCTGGAACATGTGGTGGTGTCGGCATGTCCTCACCATAAAAAGACCCAATTTCTGCAAAATATATACAAGTACACAACAATAGTTAGACAAATTCATTACACAATTTAATTAAAACAAGTTAAAGAACATGTTAGAATAAATTTAAATAAAACATTAATTTTACCTCTATCATCCGACGACTTATCAGTTGTGAAGAGGATGTTGGGACACCCTCTCCAATCCAATCCAGCATAAGGACAGGGGACCATAATTAAGGGATGCAGCTCATCAACACTGGCTAGCAACTCCAGTGCATCATATGATATCCTCGCTGGAGACGCAATCTTGCCCCTCTTGGGCATCATCTTCCTCCACATGTGCATTTGTGCCTTGAACATCGGCCTATGAGGATGTCGAACAAAAGTAGGCCTCGTCTCTAGAAACATCTCAAAAATAAACAAAAAATATCTGAAGCAAAATGGAAGTGGACCCTCCCTTGTGCATGAGCATGACATCTATCTAAGGTTATAAAGAACTGCTGCAAAAAAATGGCAGACCACCTGACAAGTCGTGGCTACTGTACTAAAGAATGAACATAATATAGAAGTAAGCAACTAATGCATTGCCCATCACTGGTGTTGTGTGAAATGGTCAAAAGGAGAAGTGGGAAGCACTACACCTCCTCACTACCAAATGAACCAATATGTAACTGACCTCCAGCGACCCGAAAATCTGAAGGAGACAGTACATCTGCTCAAATGTATCTCTGGGAGTACACTAATTGAATCCCTGCTACACATCCAGCTGGAACCTTTGGGAACGAGGGAAAATCCACCCCTTTCCTTGGTAGCCCTATAATGAAATATATATCCTCCTCAGTGAGTGTGTACCACTGGTTAGAACCAACCTGGAAAGCCTGTCGGTGGACATTCCACCTGTGGATAAGATGTCTCAAAAACACACCATAGCCCTTTAGGGAAGTAGCCTCCTCATAGAACTTGAGGAGGCCTACCTGCCTTAGGATCCCCTGGGTAGCTGTTGTAATAGGGCGAGGGTACACATCTATCTCCCTCTCTCGTGCTTCCCACAGGCGAACCATGTCATACTACTCCGCCTGTTGTTGTTTTGTCCCCCTTCTTCTCTCTGAATGATTGACATATTAAATAATTTATTTTATTAAATGAGACATGTATTTAGGAATATACATATGTAACTTTTTTTGAAAAAAAAAAATAGTCGGTGCGCTAAAAAAAACAGTCATGCACTGGTTCTGGTGTGTCTTTTGTTTGTCATGCACCGGGGATGGTGCCCCAGATGACATTCAACGCACCGTAGGCGGTGCACCTAAAATTTTTAGAGCACCGTTGACTATGTACGGTGTCAGGAGTGCGGTGTGCTGACTAAACTCTATGCCCCGACGCATATAGTTGTGTCAACGCACCAACCTCCTGACTATTTACATAGCCAACGGTGCGGTCTTTTACCAGGCTGCATTGTTGACCCTATCGAAATGTCGAATGTTGTGCATTGACAAATACCTGGGTGGATATTTCCATTAACGTACCACATTGCCACTATTCCACATGGTCAACGACGAGGCCAGCTAAATGACCACACCGCACTTTTTTTTTTAAATTTTAAAATAGCATGGTGGGCCTTTCGGTACCACCTTAGAAACAGTGTGGATACCATTAGCACCGGTTGCAGTGTGGCCTTTAAATTTTACAGGCAGCACCGCTTACCAGTGCGAGCCAAACGGCTCGAGTGCATCGCGCGACAAAAAAATAAATTATTTTAAATGGTTAATTTTAAGGTTATTTGAAATTCTAATTCGCTAAAGAGCTTAATTATGGAAAAACAAAAAAATACCTGTACATTTAGCCATCGAGGAGGCATATTGGCTGTAGAATTTGCAAAAGAAAATTTGACCACCATTTTGCAAAATGAAAGCTGGAGATTGGTGGGAAATGCACAGCAGCAATGCGTGAAATGGGTGCAATGGGAGCACTGATGTCAGGGCAGATTAGACAAGGATAAATTGCACCAGTGTTTGAGAGCTCTGGAGCACTGAGAAAAGTGAAAAATGTGGAATTTTGGCCGTAATTTTTTTTTATTTAACGTTGTT
Source organism: Pinus albicaulis (assembly GCA_034641835.2). Lineage (NCBI taxonomy): Eukaryota > Viridiplantae > Streptophyta > Pinopsida > Pinales > Pinaceae > Pinus > Pinus albicaulis. Next base: position 1,040,490,167 of record CM076579.1, read on the forward strand.
CCGATGTGCGGGGTTTATAGACGCACCGGTGCAGAAGAGTTGTAAAGCACCGGTGCTCTACAGTAATACAACACACCGGGCGAGTGTGTACGGAGCGCATGGTGTCCGATGTGCCAATGGTTTGTGTGCATCGGTGCTTTGTATTTTTGAGCGCATTGGTGCGGTTTGGATGATAAGCGCACCGAGCGGAAAACATCCGCAAAACCCTTCGTCCACCAACCTCCTCTAGTAACCTCTGCTAGAAATGGATCTCTGGGGTATTTTTATAAGGGCTTCCTCAAAAAAATTTACTAGAGGGTCTTTTCCATGTAGTGGAATCTCCATGGTTAAGAATATTATTACATGCTTTTTAAAATGTACACATATTTAACTCATATTTTAATTTTTTTATAATAATAATTATGATGATGTGTACGGTAATTTAGTTAATTTTAATGCTTTTTTAAATCTTAGCAATGTGAGATGTATTAGGAAGTAAGTGTTTTGATGATTATCATGGATTAGTGCCTATTGGTATTTACTAGCCATTTTCTTTATATGATTCCACTAGTTACAATTTTAATGTTGACATCACCATAAAATTATTACTTTGATATTATAAATTATGACTATCTCTTTCATTCTTTCTTTTGAATTCTATTGTCCTAACTAATTAGTTAAGAATATTAATTTACTAACAATTTTATTTTTATATTAATAATCTAAATATTAAAAACAAAAATCGATAATATAATAAATCAACATCAACCAATATTAATATATATTATTAATCTCTTTTTGATGTAACAACCCTCGTAAAAAAATCATGTAAAAATATATAAGACCATGGTCGATGGGACACATATTCCAAGATGAATTTTGGGAAAGACATCCTAGCGAGTGTTCATTTCAGTTATTATGGCTAAAGGAAATTGGCAAAGGCAAAGGCAAAGGCTTTGGAAGGGAAAAGTGGCATTTATTGGCATTCATATATGAAAATAATGGAAAGTAGGAGAAAAGGGAGGTGAAAGGTCACATGTTGCATGTGGGGAGGAAAATGAAGGAAAATAATGGAAAATGAAGAAAATAGATGCCTCGTTGATAAAAAGGCTTATGAGGATCAATGGGCAGGAATTAGTCAGTTTGGTTTTGGATTTCTCATTATTCTCTCTCTCTCTCATACTCTTGAGCACTTAGAGTATTCTTGGAGCACTCTTTGAGAGTGTGGCATACTTGGAGATTTGGTTTAGGAAAGAAAAGGAAGAGGAGGAAAGTGCAAGAGTACATCAGGATCATCATCTACAGTAGGTTCTGAGTGCAAGTACCAAATTGCATGTTTGATTTCCTCACTATTTTTGGCATGCATGGTATTGCATGTGGTTTCTTGATTATGATTTGTCGTTGGCATGGAGGATTGCTTGGATTGACAATGGATTTTCATAGCCTTTCCATTTCTTAGATAGCCATTGTGATTATGGGTTTATTTCCATTGACTGTTTTCTGATTGGTTCTCATGTTTTTCCCTTAGATTGGGTTGAGTTATTAGTTCCTGGGAGCCTTGGTTGGACAAATGATTTGGAAGCCCTCTAATGGTTTGGGTTGAGTTATTAGTCCTGGAGCCTTGGTTGGACAAACACTCTCGAAGCCCAAAGTGGGTTGAGTTACTAGTATTGGAAGCCCTGTTTGGACAAACGATCTGGAAGCCCTGTAACAGTCGGGGTTGAGTTACTATTCATGGAGCCTTGCTTGGAAAAATTCTCTGGAGCCCAGCAACAGTCATGGGTTAAGTTACTAGTCCTAGAAGCTTGTTTGGAACAAATGCTTTGGAGCCCTTGAAGGCTCGGGAAGAGACCAATCTGGTTATGGTTAGTTATGTACGACTGTGAGGTGGAATCATTGGTTGAGGGTTGAGGAGGGTTGGCCTTTGGAGCCCTGTTTTGGTTTTGATTCATGTGTTTGATAAAGTACCACATTCATGCTTGGAATATGGCACAGGGGTGATTAGGTGAAGTAAGATTTGGCTTAGCCAATTTATGGTAGGGTGGAACGTGGAAGTCCCATCTTCGGTTGGTTTTTACATTCAGTAATGAAGAGCTCATTCCTTTGGTATTTGGTATGCAAATGTACTAGTTATTATGTGGATTCTATTGTTTTTGTATCCATGATATTTCTAATGTTATTATGCTAGTCATAAGCATGCATTTTATCAATGATGATGTATGGCTATATCCATGTTTTTAATTGTAAATGAATGTGCGATATATCTATGGTCAAATAGATTGTATTGCAGCTATGATGTAAGGGAGAAATGCTTCTTAGTGATTCTCAGATAAGTATGAGACCCCTATGCTTAAATCTGTTGTTTACACCTGTATATTCAATGTTTGTGACATGTTTGACAAAATTCTTGTCATGGCTAGGAGGGGTCTAGATGAGTTCTTGTTGATGTGATTGCTTCCGTATCATTTTTCTAATGTTATTTATCACCCCCTAAGTTTTCATGAAGTTCTAGGCAGTGACTGGGCTGTATTCATAAAAAGGTGGCTCAAATCTCGAAGTTGTAGGCACCCAACTGGGCATTTAGGGCCCTAGACGTAGGCATGCAGTGTTGTGCCTGGGGCTATAGCCTCTTGGCTGTAGGCATGAAGTCTTATCCATGCGGTTATGCCTCAAAAGGGTCAAAATGTCAGTGTGACCGAGGGGTAAGAGGCCTGAAGTGTTGGGTTTCCTCCTGGGTGTGTTGTTCATGTTGTATAAGGTCTTTTTGATGTGTTTCTGCCAGTTCCAATTCCTTAAGGTCACCTAGGATGTTGAATATCATTTTAGTGCTCTCTCGTCACATGTTTACCCCAGTTGGACGGTTACTTGGGTAGATGTGGGATGCGAGTGTTACAATTAATTTGGTACGCTCTCTATCTCTCTCACTATAATCATTTTAGTTTTTATCTTTAGATTCATCTGACACAAAAACACATGACACGAGAACACAGGACACGAAAATACGAGTATATGATATGTGACATGGTGACCCCCTAGAACATGACATAGAGGACATGTTATATATTATATATTAAAAATATAATATATATTAAAAGATATAAAAAATTAGTGAATCACACATAATATGAAATATATAAAACATGTACATGACAATGATACAAATTCAATCACACCATTAATGAATATAGAGAAAGTAGAATTTAGTGTAAATGGAAATTGTAATCCATCTATGAACCAAAAATACATCAATAGAGAGGCCCTAAATGGCCTGTATAGTCCAACAAAAAAAAATATTCTTCAACAAATAACTAGAACCATATGTGATCAAAATCATTTCCTATATTGGGATCCTCATCATCAATATCACCTTCAAAGCATTAAAATAAGATATAAAAAACCTAACGTGGGAAATCGAGATTATGTTTGAGTGATGGGTGCATTTTTACTAGGGTGATGACATAGGAGTTCAAAAATTAATGCCACCAACATAAGGGTACATAGAGGGCTTGTTCCTCTTAATTAAATGCTAGTTCCATGCCCTCATACATGACAAACTCCAACAGAAATGTTGTAATCCCTCCAATCCCGAAAATTATTAAGTCTGTTGGATTTTGAGTGGGATATAAATTCTACTTTACCCATATGAAATCTAATGAGGTTGAAACCACTCTCAAACATCCTAATTCAATCAATGATAATGTCAAAATTTTAAGTAAAAGGATGAAAACGAAATATAAAGGAGAATGTCACAATTATTTTAAGAATTTAAGTAGGGCTTGGACAAATCCACTTCCCAACACTTGGAATCCCTTCCAACATTGCTTAACTACCCATAGCTGCACTCCAAAACCTTTGATAACTCCAAAAATGTAACAACCCTAGTGAAAATTCTATATAATAAAATTTAAAAATAATAACCACGGTTGATGGGACACTTATTCCAAGCTGAATGTTGGGAAAAAAAAACTAGTGGGTGTTCATTTCGACTATTATGGCTAAAGGAAATTTGCAAAGGCAATGAATAATGCTTTGGAGAGGAAAAAGTATTTTTGGCACATTTATTTATGAAAATATTGGAAATTAGGAGAAAAGGGGAATGAAAGTTTACAGGCTGCATGTGAGGAGGAAAATGAAGGAAAATAATGGAAAATGAAAAAAATAAAGGTCTCTTTTATAAAAATAAATCTGAGGATCAGTTGGCAAAATTTTGCTACCTTTTTTCAGTGCATTTTTGGAGCTCTCTCATTATTATCTCTCTCTCTCTCTCTCTCTCTCTCTCTCTCTCTCTTGGACACTTAGAGTTTTTTGAGCACTTTGGCATTGGAGAAAGAAAGAAGAAGGAGGAGGCAAGAAAGGAGGAACAAGAATCAATCAGGTACAATAGGATTCTTTGCAGGTATTGATTTACATGTATGATTTCCTTGCAAGATTAGAATGCATGGTATTGCATGTGGTTCTTTTATTTCTTGGCATGGGTTTTTTCCAGGTGTGACAATGTTTTCAACCTAGCCTTTCCATTTCCGGATAGCCATGTGTCGTTGGGAGTTCCCTCATGTCTTGCTTAGCCGGGGATTGTCGTATGGATTCAAAGCCGAATGGGGTGGATCTCCGAATTGGATATAACACATGGCCTAGTAACCCCCGAACCGAACTATGGCTTGTACTTTAAAGACATATAGTGTAAGCTTCGGTAGGCCTAGGAATCCTCAACCGGTGAATGGCAGGATATACGGTAAATCCTAGAGGTGGTTTGCTCTCCATCAGGCCTAGGAATCACAGGTTTGGAATATACGATAAATCCTGAAGAGTATATCTCAGTTTATGGCCTAGTGACTGTTGATTTGGACTGTGGGTTGCGGTAAAGCCTGAGAGACTAGGAGACAGGAAAATTCATCACCGTTTAGGCAGAGATAATTTGGTGATATCCATGCTTGTGTTGGACTAATGATCACATTTAGATCATGATAAAGCCAATTATGATATGTTTATTGTATTAGCCTAGTGATCCGAGATAGATCACAGTAAAGACTGATTTATGTTGATGAGGGTGAGGTGGTTTAGCCCCGGGATGCCATAGTTGGTTCTTTCAGTTTGAGTCCCACATTCATGCTTGGAATATGGCACAGGGGTGATTGGCTGAAGAGAGATTTGGCTTAGCCAATCTATGGTCGGGTGGAACCTGGTAGTCCCATCTTCGGTTGGTTTTTACATTTAGTAATGAAGAGCTCATTCCTTTGGTATTTGGTATGCAAATGTACTAGTTTATATGTGGCTTCTATTGTTGTTGTATCCATGGTATTTTTGTTGTTATTATGCTAGTTATAAGCATGTATTTGATTAGTGATGATGTATGGCTCTATCCACGTTTTTACTTGTAGGTGAATGCACAAAGTATCTATGGTCAAATAGATTGTATTGCAGCTAATGATGTAAGGGAGAAATTATTTTTAGAGATTCTCAGATAAGTATGAGACCCCTTTGCTTAAATCTATTGTTTACACTTGTATATTCAATGTTTGTGACATGTTTGACAAAATGTATGTCATGGATAGGAGGGGTGCAGATGAGTTCTTGTTGATGTGATTTCTTCTGTATCATTTTCCTATTGTTATTGATCATCCCTTAATTTTTCATGAAGTTTTGAGCTGTGACCTGGGCTCTGGGCTTCAAGAGGTGGCTCAAATCTTAGACTCATAGGCACAGAGCTGAGCATTTGGGGCCCTAGCCACTGACATGCAGTGTTATGCCTACGACTATATCCCCTGGAATGCAGTGTTATGCCTGCGGGTATGGCTCAAAGGGGGTCAAAATGTCAATGTGACCCAGGGGTAAGGGACATGAATGGTTGGTTACCTCCTGGGGGTGTTGTGGTTGATGTACAAGATTTTTAGGTGGTGTTTTATATTAGTTCCACTTCCTTAAGGTCTCATAGGAGGTTGAATCTCATTATAGTAGACTCTTGTCACATGTTTACCCCGGTTGGTCGGTTACTTGGGTAGATGTGGGAAGGGTTGTTAAAACAAATGTGACTGAATTGTGTGAGAATGAGGCAATAAATTGATTTCAGGATGTTTCTTTCACAGGACATGTTTCCAAATTTCAAGACATCAATAGGGCTTGTGTTTGACACAAGTTAAACTTGTGTCCTGTGAATAGGACACGAGTCAAACTCGTGTCAAACACGTGTCACTCACGTGTCATGTTTGCCATAAAGGATTCAAGTAACGAAAGGGGGGTGTGTTTAGTCAAACCCTAACTTTTGGATATTTTTATCTGATAATTTTAATATTAAGTTAGGTCAAATCTTCCTAGTTGTAATGAAATTCTTTAATTTATGTTAACCGATCATTCTATTTTTTCTGGTCTCTCTTTTATTTTCATGAAAAATTTATATATCCACGATGATGAGTGAAGCACCCACCCAAAACATGAGACATAATTGTTTCCAAAAAAAATCATTCAACAACATATACACATATTGATACCATTGTTAATTTAACTTATAAATTAATTAATCTTATAAAATCATTATTAATTTCATTTATAAATTAAATAATCTTATAAAATTATTAAGAAATAAATATATCATTAAAAATTAAATAATATTGAAATAATAATTAATTATTAAATATTTTTATTTTTAACATATATATTAATATTATATATCATCAATATTGTAAATATCCATTATATCACAATTGAACTTGGCAAAAATTTCATTCTTCCCTCCTAATCACCTAAAATAAATCCAATTAATTAAATTTTAAATTTATACATCATCATAAATTAAATGAAAAAAAACTTTAACGTACCATGAAAAACGAATATCACAGTGAAAAGATAATGTTGAAAATATATAGTTAGACCATGTGATATATTTGAGCGAATAATCCTCTACATTACATTACTTGAAGATTTAAGATTTAAATACCTTACTATTTAGGATCACTATTAAGATCTATGATTATTGAATAAAGAAGGAGAGACGTATTTAAACACCTTACTTTTAGGATCATTATTTGAATCTATGATAATTGAATAAGAAAGGAACGACAGTATGGAAATGAATCCCTTAAATGTTGACTTTAGGAATAGATATTGTTCAACAATGTACCGTGACTTGACTTCGCCGAATAGATATTGTTTAACAACGTAAGGCATGCCACATTTGAACAAATAATTCACAACATTGCTGGAAAATCTGGGCATTCATACATTTTCAATACATTGACTTGTATCACCAAATCATTCAAAATCAAAACACACACATGTGAAAGCCCTAACTTCTGCATGTAAATTAAAATTAACATACCATTAAATTCAAGTTTTATAAAAAAATAACATTAAGAAAAATATATACGTCATTAAATGTTACATACTATTAATATACTACCTTAATAAATGTTTTTTACTTTGCTACGTATTTTTTTATTGAAAGTGGGTAGATTAATCAATAAAAGATGTTGGTATATTCTCATTGTCTCTTCTAAATTAATGTGAATAGATTTTCAAATGTTAACTTTCATGTATGTCTAAATCATATGTTTAAATTAAAAAATTATAAAACATGATTGAATATTTATTATTTCACTTGCAATTAACTAATTTATAGATTAACAAAAACTAGATTCACTCGCATTAAAATGTGGATTGGATTGATAATAACTAGATTCAAGTGTCCCCCATGACAAGCGCCTAACCCTGAAGTCTGTCATTGTCATGACAAGGCTAAATGGAAAAAAAGGCCACCTTGCGCATCATTTAAACTCCTAGCACACTTTGTTAAATTTCCTTGTGATGGCAACATTAACTCGACCTTGGTTGTTGTACAAAGTACCTTGCTCGGCTCACTGGCTCATCATTTCACTGCATCATTACATGGAGAGGTTTATGTCGGATATGGACGAAAGTGGTGTCATGAATAGGCATCATCCTTCCTCAAACTTGTTTATGTTTTTAACATGTAGTCCTGCAAGACAATCATCAATGTAGCTATGCCTTCTACCTTCGTTTCATCTATGTAGGGTTGCCATGCCTTCCATTCTAATAATCTCGTCCCATTCTCTGGTTGGACCGTTTCTTAGTCTGTTATGGTCTTCTCAACAGTGGAGGGTCAACATCACACTTTATCTATTAGCTGGCAATCTTCATCCTCCCATGTTTGCATGGTGGCTTTGGAGTCTTAGTTGGCTTCCTAGGTTTACCTTCATGTTTCAGCTTTCTCGAAGGGTTCTTTGTTTCCTCACAATTCACAGGCTATTTTGATCAAGCCTTAGGCTCAATATAAATCATTGGTTGGTCTTCAGTGGCTCCATTCCTCGAATTCAAACCTTAGCTTCATCTCAATTGTCGAAGGCTTGTGAGTCATTAATGCTCATAGCTTGCTAGTGATGCTCCTATTGCTTTTTCAATGGACCCTCCAAAAACTCATACCTCGAAATTGGTGTCTTATATGTCGTCTGTTGGTTGTGGGCTTCACGCTGATTGCAAGCTCAGGGTGGTGGTCAAAGGTTCCAGTTGGGGGTCATGGGGTTATGTACTCTGGTAGGAGGGAAATTTCCGCTTGTGGTTCATGGGCTTTGGCTACTCGTGCTCTATCAGTGTGGCTCCTTCGTGGGTATATACGCTCTGGTAGAAGAAAAAATGCAGCTCGTGGTTCATGGGCCTTGGTTGCTCGGGCTCCGTTGGTGTGGTTCCTAGGAAAGATAAATCCTCTACGACCTTATGCATAAAACTTCTAGGTTCCACAACAATCCTATTTCCTATCTGAATTGACCATGGGTAGTTTCTTTTTGTTTCGGCTTTGTTTGGATAGCTCTATAGAACAATGTTTGTATGCTTGTAACCTCTTGAAGTTTAATGCAAGCTCATAAACTTTTTCTTTTTGTTTGTTGAACTTATCAAGTAAGACATATGTAATCTTAAGCTTCTCAATCTATACTACTAAGTTGGTTTCCCTACGGAAAAATCAGTAGTACAAAGAACCATCTTTTATAATGCTCTCCTTCATTAATAAAATATCAAACCTTACATTAAAAAAAAAAAAACCTAGATTCAAGTGTATTGAAATGAGTATGTAACTGCCCTTCACATTCTTACATATGGTTAAAGAATTTTTTTACTTCGTTATTGGCACATGGATCACTAAATTTAGTATCTATCTTTACACAAATGTAATAATCAAAGTAGGTCTTAACAATATTATATAGGTTTGAATAATATTATGTTTTAACACTAAGTTTTAATAATATTACATTTTATTAGGTTTATAATAATATTCGGTTTTAGTACTTTAGTAGGTTTATAATAATATTAGGTTTTATTATTGTGTTTTACATAAATTTATTTTTATAATAGTTTTAATTTTATATTAACTTTAATTTTTATATTAACATATCGTTTTATTATATATATATATATATATATATATATATATATATATATATATATATATATATATATATATATATATATATATATATATTATTATTATTTTTTTCTTTTTTTCTTTTTTGTAAATTTCGTAGGACCTGTCTATTTTCTATTTTGTAAAGAGCAAGTTGTTATACAAATTTTGCAATTGTTGGTAGCCTCAACCTGCCCAAAGGAAACCAGGTCTGTTGGCCACCTCAGAGAGTTATAAGCCAACCAAAATTGGTATTGTTTTTGCCTTCTACTAACAGCTAACAATCCTTTACTATGTCCATAAAAACTACAAATAAAATAGAGAGTAGACTTAATATCTTCAAAAAACATATAAAAATGAACTTATCAAAGAGTTAACCATTTGATGAATCAACAGGTGCAGGGTCTTTTGCAGTTGACCCTGGCATCTCAACTTGCTGCATATTGAGAAGTTGTTGCTCAATCCTTGTTATTCTCGCATTTACTTGTATTTGTGCCTTTGTCATTTCCCTCATATCCTGTTTAATCTGCTGAAGCTAAAAAAGCATGGAAGAATTGATTTGCTTTTCCTGCATACTTGACAATGCCTTTGCTAGAACACATTTGATTTTCCAATATGTCTTGACAGATTGTTGAAAAACAGAAACTCTTCCTCTTGTATTACCTGGGTCAGAAATAAATTCTATTCCTTCCCGCTGTTCTTGAATATCATCATCTTCATCATCACTATCCCTTTCCCATCCCTGTATAGTTTTCCGAATATCCTTTGGAATCCTAGTTTCATAAATGTTTGCTAGATTTTCAAGGGTCTGCTGATTGCTCTTTCTTCCTCTTTTGCTTGGACTAGCTGCCTGGGGTGATTGTAACTTCCTTCCCTTGCCTTTTGTCATTCTGCCCTAAATGCCACTGTATGAACTTTTGACTGAAAAGAACCCTGTACATCGAATAGTAGCAAGTATATAAAACTTAGGATCAATATGAAATTCCAAATGTTTTGATTAACCAGAGTCGTGGGGTATGGACTCCAATTTTCTTTCGTTTGGATGTTGACATACCGAGTCTTCCCATTGTCATAATACTTCCTCAGATTGTGGGTTATTAAAACAGTATTGACAGAAAGGCTAGAGTTGTTTCATTATATTATTATTTATACTGTTAATAATTTAATAATATTTAACATTAAATATTAATAATATTAATATAATTGATTTACCATTTATAATTTGGTTTATTATAAGTTCTATAATAATTTTAATGTTTATATTAAAGTAATGATTAATAACATTATTATTGATTGTTAATAATAATATTTTAACATTAAATCTCACTAATATTAATGTTAATATTTATATAACATTAATAATAATTATATAACACGAATATTAACTATTAATAATATCTATTTAGAAAAATATTGATAAAATAATATTAATATTAATGACATCAATAATAATATTATCTGTAATGTAATAATTTTGCAATAATGCAATATTACATTAATTATGACATAAACATATTATTAGTGTAATAATAATATATTTTGTAGTTAATTTTAACCAAAATCTAGGAGAAATTTTAAAAAAATTGAGTTTAAGTTTTAATGTGTAAAATGTGAATGTTTATACTAATGTAAAAGGTCATTTAGTTTATAGGTTAAACTACTCCTAGTAATTTATTTTTATATTAATATTAATGCTATTAATAACATTTTTAAGTATATTATATGTAAATTTTAGATTTCAACTACTAGTAAAATTTATACAACTATAAACTCTACACACAATATAAATCTAAAATTTACATAAAACATGATGAATGAAAACATACATGCACAAAATATTAATAATAACATTCAATAACATTAATATTAATACATATAATCAATAATAATAATAATGAGGACAAAACATCCACATTAATATTAAAAACATCTTGATAATAATATGTTTTCAATATAGTTTAATGGTCACCATTTGTGAAGTGTTAAGCATGGAGGCCTATTGCTAAGTATTAATCATGGAGGCCTACAGTGGATGGCCAACGTTAACCATAGTCGAACCATGGTTAAGCATCAACAACAACTATTGCAATGGTAACCATAGTCAAATCATGGTCAACAATATACAAACCATAATCAAAATATGGTCAACCATATTCATACCATGGTCAACTATACTCAATCATATTTAACTATGGTTGAACATAGTCAAATGATGGTCAATCATAGTCAAACCATGTTCAATCATGATCAGCTGTAGCAAAGCCATGTTCAACCATAGACAAACCATGGTCAACCATAGTCATTCATAATCAAAACATAGTCAACAATGTTTAAACATGGTAAACATGTACAACCACACTCAATAGTGCTCAACTAGAGTTAAAGAATTGTTATGTACTTAGCCATAGTCAATGTTTAATTAAAACGTTTAATAATATTCATATAAATACTGTTTAAAATGCATTGGTTTACTGATGTTGTTGACTATGTTCAACTTCAGTCAAACATAATCACCGATAAATGTTATATATAACCGTGGTTTAATATGGACAATCGTGATCAAGGTGTCTATGGTTGAATATGGTTGGCATATATCAAGCACATAAGTAAATATGGTTGTGCTAGTTGATAATTGAGATGTGTGTAGTGGATTCATTGACCATGGTTGACAAGGGTTGTTGAGATTCATAGGGTTGACAAGGTTGACCGTGGTAATGTGGTTGCTAATGTTACAAAAATTGTTACATTAATGGTTGAGATAGTTGATGAGGTTGACCATTGTTAAAGAGAGTTGACCATTATTGACCATATTCAACTATAAAGGTCTTTATTGACCATATTCAACCATAAAGACCATAGTTGGCCATTAAAACTTTGTAGAACATAAAATGTTCTAAATTGACTATAGTTGACCATAAATAATTATGATCAATCACATTTAATCATAACAACCTTAATTATAGTTAACAATATATAACAATAATTAGTTTTAATTAACTATAATTAATTACCCATTACAAATGATCCTCAATAATCATAATTGACCGTGATTTACGATAAATGTTACATCATTAAATATTATATACCATTAAAATATACATCATTATTTTATATAATGTCATTGATGACGCAGCGGTTGAGCGTACTAAGTGAGTTACTAGAACGTCGCTTAGGTGTTTCCATGTTTTCCTCAAGATTCCCAATTGTCTTGGGCAACAAGTTAATTTGCAGTGGTCCACATCAGACAACGAACTAAGATTACGCCATGATATGAAAGGAACAATTTGGTTTTAAATGCCCATCTAGAAGGGAGGACACCTGTTGTAATGAGTCAGCTCAGCTCAGTTGTGGTAAGCGATATATAAATTTAAATTTAACATGTTACAGGTCATTAATGAGTTTGTGTTGTATATGTCTATAGTCAGATATTTTAGTCGTTTAAAGTAAGAGTAGGTATATACAGCTCAATTGTATTAATGGTTTAATGGTTTATGGTTAGTTAGATATTGTATTTGATTAAATTGGAGTGGTCTTTAGTACGATTTTTTGAAGTTTTTTGTGAAATTTTTTAAAATGAAATTTTGATTTTTGTTATTTAAACTAGTTTTTTGATTGTATATATGGATTTATCGCTCTAAAAAATCTCTAGAGCACTTTGATTATGCAAAATTAATCATCAAATCTTTGTTTTCAATAAATTCCTACCAAATTTTAAAAAAATTAAATCAGAAAAATCCATCAGAAAAACTTTCAAAAAATTACACTAAAAACAACTCCGTTTAAATTAAGAATAAACATATAAATTTATGGATTAGGAAATATATATAATCAGCATATACAGAGTAAGAAATATATATAACCAGCCTATACAGTCCAACAACATTGATAAATCTATAGCCTGAAAAAACAGTCCAATCACATTACTGAACTTGTAACCTAAAAAATATAGCTCAACCGCATTAATGAACCTATCGACTGAAAATATGTATAAACGCCAACAGCTGGGCCACTACAAAATCCGAAGTCTCCTCAGTTCCGTCGACACGTCCCCTGCAAATAAAATAATCCAAAAAGGGCCACTGGGGATTGTGTCGGTCCGACACGCATTTTTGCTGGAAGGGCGGAGCAGAATCCGAACTCTGGTTTGACCATGTCCCAATAGACGCAAATGATTGACAAGGCGTGCAAGACAAGGAAAGGGATCCCTCACCTGGCATGGAAATTTCTTTCCTGCTTATTAACATACATTCTGACTTAAAACCGGAAAATTTGAAGTGTGCTTCCAATTTGAAATTCCTGCCAGGCAGGATCTGACAATGGCCGTGGACAGTTGGTTGGTAGTTGCATTAAATGAACACGTGGTATTTTTCGTCCCGCGTTTTCTATATAAATATGAGTGTTACCAGTAACAACCCCATAAGCCTCTGAGAGCGCTAGGACGGGTTGGGTTCAGTAGACATTGCCAGGGATTGATTCAGTCGCAGGGTCTGAAAATCTAAGTGGAATAACAAATTTTGTAAGTTGTTAACAGGATTCGATCTGGAATCTCTTGGGGGGGCAAAAATATGAGTTCGTCTATCAGCGAAGACCCTGATGAGAAAACATGGACAGGCAGTCTGCGGTCGGCGAGTACCAGATTGTTCGAGCGATCCGAGAGCGTTTTTTCTCAGTCTTCGAGTGTCCGAAAACGCCAGAATGACGAGGAAGCGCTCAAGTGGGCGGCCCTTGAAAAGCTTCCCACTTACGAGCGGTTAAGAACTGCGATTCTTGCCAATGTGAATGACAAAAAAATCGTCGGTCTTGATCAGGTCGACGTTAGGGGTATCGAACTCGAGACGCGGCAGCAGTTGATGGAGAGGCTTGTCAAAGTTGCAGACCAAGATAATGAACGCTTTCTTCACAGGCTTCGAAAGAGGATCGACAGGTTTGATCCGAAACTTATTATGTTATTTTTTACAGAACTCCGATTCGGGATTATTTAGCTTAGCTTGTCTTGGATTAAATGAACATTTGTGGATTTTTTGGGCGGAATGTTGCAGTGTTGGCATTGTTTTGCCCGAGATCGAAGTTCGCTACGAACATTTGAACATCGATGCAAATGCCTACGTAGGAAGCAGAGCGCTGCCCACGCTTATCAACTACACTGCTAACATGGTCGAGGTAGGTTTTGCTCCTAAATGAACAAACTATATACATATTATTACGATTTTTGCGGATTTTTGTGACATGTAGACTTTATCTTGATTTCCAGGCAGTTTTGGGGTCGCTTCATTTGTACAACAGCAACAAGGCAACCATGACAATCCTTCATGATGTCAGTGGCATCATCAAGCCCGGCAGGTAAAACGAATTTCATTCTTAAATTCCTGCCAATTTCATTCCGAAATCGCATTCTTTACCAGTTACAAATAAATATGACTGAAAATGAGTCGGAAAATGTTGCCTGCAAATCTCTAACCCTTTCAGGCTCTACGAAAATTTGACAGGATGACGCTTCTTCTTGGACCGCCAGCCTCGGGCAAGACGACTTTGCTCATGGCCCTTGCAGGAAAATTGGACAAAAGCCTGAAAGTATGCATCGATTTTATTCTATGTTTTCTTAAAGTAATGAAAATTAGATCAAATTTATTCCAGATTTTGTATGAATTTAATAATACATTTAAATTGAGATGCGTCTATAGGTTTCACAGTTCACTGGTTCAAATACCCACAGGTTACCGGTTGAAATCGCTGTGATGGTCCCACCTGCGTAGCATAAAAAATTTAACACAATTAAGATGGATTAAGATCACACTTCTTCAAAAATAGTATGAATTTAACCTATACTAGTTTAGATCTATTCAGCACTGGGTTGGGTTTTACAACAATCTGATCGGCCAAAGTATCTTTTAAAGATCCAAGCACGGATGTAGTTTATACTCTGTTCTCTAAATTTTTTTTGCCCAACTGCTATAGATGTCACTCAAACTGCATTGCTATTTATTTATTTATATTTTACACCTCTCTTTCCTTTCCTGGGCGTAAAATGCACATCGTTTCTTTAAATGCAGTAATAGATCCAGAGAAGCAAGAAATAACCTAATTATATTGTCCGGGTGCAGGTTACAGGTGGAGTAAACTACAATGGACATACCATGGATGAATTCGTGCCACAGAGAACATCTGCCTATATCAGCCAAAATGATTTGCACATTGGGGAAATGACTGTGAGAGAAACCTTAGACTTCTCTGCACGGTGCCAAGGAGTCGGGTCGAGATATGGTATGAATGCCTTTTCTATTTCCGGATCTTGTAGAATCTGATGCTATAGATTTTGAAGTCTACAATTCGATTAATCCGCGATCTCTCTTCTGTAGACGTATTAATTGAACTATTGAGGAGGGAAAAGGATCAGGGAATCAAACCAGATCGCGATATAGATGTCTTTATGAAGGTACAACACAGGCAGCTGCTCTGAAATCCGTTGAGATTGAATTAAATTTTAAATGTATTACAATGAATTTACTGAGAATGGCGGACTATTTCTTGTGCAGGCCACTGCATTAGAGGGCCAGAAAGCCAACCTGCTCACGGACTATGTTCTAAAGGTATTTTGCTATAGCTGCTTTCTCAAATAAAATATGGTGTTGTTTTCCTGTTAACTAAAATGAGTCATTTTATTAGAAATTTTCTAATAAAATTTTGTGATGAATCTGTTGTTCAGATTGCAACTTAATATTTAGAATAAAAAAATATAAATTCTAAATAGCAGGCTAAAGTTATTAGGATTTTAACGTTTAGAATTAACAGAAACCTTTAGACAGCAATTTAAATTCTAAAATAGCAGTCTAAAGTTGTTAATAGTGCAGTATCATCAAAATTTTAGGAATTGTAAAATCGTTTTTCAGGCCCAAAAAAGCGTGGGAAAAGAGGCCTTTTAGTTAAAATTTAACCTAGGCTTCAATTTGTGTAAAGGATCAGTTTTCTTTGGATGAACCAACAATATTTGTACTGCTATTGATGGTTGGACCAGATCTTGGGGTTGGACATTTGCGCGGACACACTGGTCGGAGATGCAATGCGCAGGGGCATTTCCGGTGGGCAGAAGAAAAGAGTTACGACTGGGGAAATGATTGTGGGAGCTGCGAAAGCCCTGTTCATGGACGAGATTTCCACCGGTCTGGACAGCGCTACAACATACCAGATTGTTCGATGCCTACGCCAAGTTGTCCACGTTTTCAATTCGACTATGGTGGTGTCACTCCTGCAACCTGCCCCTGAGACCTTCGATCTCTTCGACGATGTCATTCTACTTTCGGAAGGTCACGTTATTTACCAGGGTCCTCGAGAAAACATTCTCGAGTTCTTCGAGTCCATGGGATTTAAATGCCCTGAGAGGAAAGGTGTTGCAGATTTCTTGCAGGAGGTATGTTATTTTTTTTTTTTCTTCCTGAAATTATTATTGGTCAGCTGTGACATTAGGATGAGCCTTGAGGGTATCTGATGAATGTCATCGAATTGTATTGAATCGATTGAACAGGTGACTTCTCTCAAAGATCAAGAGCAGTACTGGGCAGACAGAAGGCAAACATATAGTTATGTTCCAGTGAAGGAGTTTGCGGATGCATTCCAGTCTTTTCACATTGGGGCCGCATTGAATGCAGAGTTATCGGTTCCATACGATAGAAAGAAATGCCACCCCGCAGCTCTCACAACAGAGGAATACGGTTTGAACAAAATGGAACTTTTCAGAGCATGCTTTGATAGGGAAGTTTTGCTGATGAAGAGAAGTTCGTTTGTCTATATCTTCAAAACTGTCCAGGTAATACTTAATTGCGTATTTTTCTCTTCATAACTATGAGATGTTTTCAAGTTATTTCAAAGTGGTTTTTGTTTTACTGTCGATTCTGTACTTCCAAACAAATACAACCTGTTATTATGAAATTGATTTTTTTTTTTTTTCGTAACTATTTTTTTCAATAATCAATTTAAACCGTTTATCAGATTCACCTATTCTAAACTTCAATATATTTATTTGGGATATTTAAAGCTGAAATATGATTACTCTTTGACAGATATTTATCATTGCTGGCATTGCCATGAGCGTCTTCTTCCGTACCAATATGCATCACAGAAATTTGTCTGACGGAGCCATTTACTTTGGGGCACTTTTCTTTGGTCTGGTGGTGGTGATGTTCAATGGCATGGCAGAATTGTCGATGACAATAGACAAGCTCCCAGTGTTTTACAAGCAAAGAGATTTCAAGTTCTACCCAGCCTGGGCATATTCACTTCCAACATGGGTTATGAGAATACCTCTGTCCCTCTTGGAGTCTGTTTTGTGGATCATTATCACATATTATACCATAGGTTTTGCCCCAAATCCTCAGAGGTATAGTTCGATGACCTTGAAGCCCCACCTTCCTCTGTTCTGGTTGTGGTTTTTAATATTTATGCTCAAACCTAATGTCAAATTTCCTTGGTATTCTCTTCCCCTGCAGATTTTTCCGACAGTTTGTGCTGTTCTTTACAGTCCATCAGATGTCTTTAGGCCTCTTTCGCTTTATAGCTGCCGTGGGACGCAATCGGATAGTGGCAAACACTTTCGGCTCGTTTGCCCTCTTGATCATATTCGTTCTCGGAGGATTCATCATATCCAGAAGTATACAAGCTCTCAAGCTCAAATTGAATAGAAAAGCTGTGCAAGCAAGTTAATAACTGTAAGTGCTAATGTTTGGTGGTTTCCTATTGCAGATGATATTAAAGGATGGTGGATATGGGGTTACTGGGTTTCCCCTCTCATGTATGCTCAAAATGGAATTGCAGTAAACGAGTTTACGGCAACTAGATGGCAAAAGGTAAGTAAATTACAGACTAGATGGTGCTTGCAATTGAAAATCGGTCTTGGTCTTGTGATAGAAGGAACTAATAATTTGTTTATTTAAAATGTTTCAGCCAAATGACAACGTTGGCGTCAACTTAATGAGATCTCGCGGTCTTTTTCCCGATAGCTACTGGTATTGGCTTTCGATTGGAGCCATGGTGGGGTTCAATATTTTATTTAACATCCTCTACACACTGGCATTGCATTATCTAGATCGTAAGTCCTTTTTAACTTCTGCACATGATTTCGGCTGATTTCATTACTATACTTTGCATCTTGACCGGAATTCATATGTAGAAAACAAAATTAATGATGTGTTGTTTCATTTTTCCAGCTCTAGGAAAGCCTCAGGCATTGATTTCTGAGGATGATTTGAAAAAAAAGCTGGCAGCTCAAACCGGGGTTGTCCAAAGAAACAATATAAATGAGATGCAGACGATGCCAGGGGAAAACCGTGAGGAGATTCAAGCTTCTGGCACGAACAATGCTGCTTCAAATTCTACACGAGAATCTGGAAAGAAAGGAATGGTTTTACCTTTTCAACCTCTGGCGATGGCTTTTGACAATGTCAATTACTTTGTAGATATGCCCCCAGTACGTTAAGCTTCCCATCCCTTTGAATTAATTACTATAGGCAAATATTGCAAAACATTTCTGTTTTCCATTCCGATGGCTGTTAAGAATTTGATTTTAAAGCTTGTCAGTAATTGTTACTGCTGTTCATATTTTACAGGAAATGAGGCAACAAGGAATTGAAGAAAATAGACTCCAGTTATTGCGTCGAGTGAGTGGAACATTCAGGCCTGGTGTGCTCACTTGTTTAATGGGTGTGAGTGGAGCTGGAAAAACGACCCTAATGGATGTTCTTGCTGGTAGGAAAACTGGTGGATACATCGAAGGGTCCATCACCATTTCTGGTTATCCCAAGAAACAAGAAACCTTTGCTCGTATCTCTGGTTACTGCGAACAAACTGATATCCATTCTCCTTTCGTTACTGTTTATGAGTCACTCGTATACTCTGCCTGGCTTCGTCTCCCATCTGAGGTCGATACTGCATTAAGAAAGGTAATCCCTTTTCTCTAATATCGTCAAATCTCTATTTTAACAGTATTATCAAGTGGGGTTTTGTCGAAATGTAGTTCAATTTAACTCATGGGTATTGTATTCAAACATAAACAGACATTTGTGGATGAAGTTATGGATCTTGTGGAACTAAATAACCTGAGACAAGCTCTGGTCGGCCTTCCTGGAGTGAACGGCCTGTCCACGGAACAACGTAAAAGATTGACAATAGCAGTTGAATTGGTTGCAAATCCTTCAATAATCTTCATGGACGAACCAACATCAGGACTGGATGCAAGGGCTGCTGCTATTGTGATGAGAACTGTCCGGAACACTGTGGACACAGGCCGAACAGTTGTTTGTACTATTCATCAACCCAGCATTGACATCTTTGAAGCTTTCGATGAGGTATTTTCTGAAAATACACTTTGTCAAATCTATGGATCTTTATTACAATCAAAGTTTATCTTTAAATCTAAAAATAAAACGCTAAATATTTGGGTGGCTTTATACATCTTAAATTTCTTTATTTGATTGCTTTTTTAAACTGTACAACTATTCGGAATCTTCAGATACAAATGAAATCCCTCTTTTATAAATAATCTGTGAAAGAAACAAAATCCTTACAAAATAAGGAAACAGCTCCTTATGCTTATGATACTTAGTGCTGAAGTGGTAATAAGAAGAATGCATTTGCAAAATTTGCAGCTTGTGTTGATGAAGCGAGGAGGGCAGATGATATACGTTGGTCCTCTTGGCCGCCATTCCCAAACACTGATCGACTATTTCGAGGCCATTCCAGGAGTTCCCAAAATCACGGAGGGGTACAATCCTGCGACATGGATGCTAGAAGCGTCATCTGTGGGGGCAGAATTGCGTCTGGGAACCGATTTTGCAGAAGTATACAGGAATTCATCCCTCTACCAGTAAGTCATTATTGTCCTCATTTATTTAAAAATGTGATTAATTGTAATATAATTATGTTTCCATCTGCAAATTTCCTGTGTTCTTTTATACTTATATTTATCCTCTCTATCTTGATCACTGCCAAGTGATACAGACTAAACATTACTTAGCAAATTATCTATTTTTTACCCAGACGAAATGGAGCTCTAATCAAGGAACTGAGCGTGCCGGCTCCGGGAGCTAAGGATTTACACTTCGAATCTCAATTTTCACAACCTTTTATAATTCAATCCTGGGCCTGCCTGTGGAAGCAGCATTGGTCATACTGGAGAAACCCTGAGTACAATGCCGTCCGTTTCTTTTTCACTCTGGTCACTGCTGTGCTTTTCGGTACCATCTTTTGGAGAATGGGTCAAAAGATGTAAGAAATTATGCCATGCAGCCTCTACAATCCCATTTGGATGCTTGTTATTGTTAGAAGCTGCAATATTTTTTTTTTAAATTTCTGATATGAATGCATGATTGCAGAGAGGAGCAACAAAAGGTTTTGAATGCGATGGGGTCGTTGTTCGCGGCTGTGCTATTCATAGGTGTAAACAATGCTTCTTCAGTCCAACCTGTAGTGGATGTTGAAAGGACAGTTTTTTACAGAGAAAAGGCAGCCGGGATGTACTCTGCTCTGCCTTATGCCCTCGCACAAGTAAACCCTCAATTTCATTTCATCTCTCCCATTAATGCCTAAAACCTTTCTGAATTCATCTGGTCCCTAATGTGTCAATGATGTTATGCAGGTATTGATCGAAGTGCCATACGTATTTGTTCAAGCGGTGGTGTATGGAGTGATCGTGTACGCGATGATCGACTTCCAATGGAAGGCAGACAAGTTCTTGTGGTTTTTCTTCTTCATGTTCTTCACATTTTTGTACTACACATACTACGGAATGATGACAGTAGCCTTGACTCCTAATGTCAACATAGCTGCCATTGTGTCTTCGGCTTTCTATTCCATCTGGATGCTTTTCTGCGGTTTCATAATCCCTCGTCCGGTAAGAATTCATGGTTTTAGTCACTACAAATCCAACAATAATTCCGAAGTATACAACGATTGATTAATAGTTTGCTGCTGGGTACTTGTTAAAAAGCTTGGGGTAACTTGTTTGTCAGATGTAACTTGTTTTTGCCTAATACATCACAACCATATCTGAACATTACAACCATAACAAACATAGCAGCACACATATTGCTTGTGCTCCATTCTATTACAGTTTTTTTGTCAGGATTCAATTCAATTAATACCTCTAACAATACTAAATAAATTTGATGCAGAAAATTCCGGTGTGGTGGAGATGGTACTACTGGGGATGCCCTGTTTCATGGACTCTGTACGGTTTGATAGCATCACAGTTTGGCAATTATGAAACTCTGATGACTAGAACAGACGGCATTCAAGAGCCATTGAAACACTTTATCAAAAGTTATTTTGGATTCAGACACAGCTTCTTGGGACCTGTTGCAGTTGTGACAGCAGGATGGAGCATTCTCTTCGCTTTCATCTTTGCCATATCCATCAAAAAGCTCAACTTCCAGTCAAGATAGTCACTGAACTATCAAATATCATTTTTTCATTGTAACCTATGTATCTTATTGATGGGCGCCTCTGCCAGTAACAAATGTCCTATCCGATCGATCATATCACAAAGTACAAGGAGACGGATTATATGTGTGTATATATATATGTATATACATACGTATATACCACCATATGTCCTATTCTATTTGAGGATATTTCTTTTCCCTAACGTATATAGCTTGCCACCCTGTATATAAAGGGGTACCGCATCCTGCAAAATCCCATGTCATCATTTTTCCATTAATTTTTTAATGAGAAGACACTCCATTGGTCAATTGAGGGCTTTTTTATATATTCATTATTAATTAATTAAATAAATTTCATGACAATAAGATGGTTGTTGTAAGTCAGATTTTGACATAAAAGCAAATATCAAAACAAAAGTTCCTTTGTGATGAATGCAAGTCAAATTTCGACAGCCAAATATTTGTGGAAACCGTTTAAGGTGCTTTCATGTGAAACATTAAATTTAATATTCAGATGTCTACATGCAGTTTCTATAATGAATTTAGGCTTTCAGCAACTAAGTTTGATATACGAGATATCGATATAAAGTTGCATAATAAATAAATGCTAATAATAAACTATTTGTTTTAAAATTTGTTATTATGAGTAAAATTAAGGAAATGAAAATATAAGGTTTGATTTAATTAAAATAAAATTAATGTAAGGTTTTTTTAAGGTGTTTATAGGAATTGACTATCGCGTTAATTTTATATGTTTGATCTGGGTTCTTACAATGGGGGTCCTTAAAGAGGGCACAGTTGGGTTTTCACCCGTGGGGTCTGTGAAGATGGTGAAGTTTCGTACGGGTGTGATTTAGGTTTCAAATAAGAAAACACGGATTAAACACGAGATTTTCTTAATTCACTCCTAATGGATCAACGTATGTTGCAAAGGAAACGCCATAAGGCAATAGTGTAGGAAATAGTAGCATTAAATTGTTACTCTTCCATGAGGACATTGAAAGTGTCAGCAAATGTTGTCAAATGGTGTAAGTAGAATTTTGTGTCAATTTTTACTCTTGCATGATGACATTGAAAGTGTCAGAAAATGTTGTCAAAGAGTGTAAGTAGAATTTCGTGTCTTAGTTAAAGAGGGAGTTCTCAAGAATTGCATTATTGGCATGAGAGGAATATCCATAGTATCAAGTTATATCTTTTTCGATATTTGGTGTATTTTCCAAATAATGCACTATAGAGATAGCAAATATCTCTATCCTTAGAAATTATTGACTAAAAACATTGATTTTGTCTTTTGGTTAAACATCAATATGTATTTGCACTAGAAACACTTTTGTTTGAAGTATTTTCTACTTGAATGGTTGGAATTTATCCACTATTCCATACCCTATTTGTATATGCCAACTTTATTCAAGATTCAAGATTTCTTACAATGTATCTGGGTAAGATTTTAGCTTTGGAAAAAAAAAATATATTTTTATCAACATCAAAATTCAATTATGTCAACCTACTCTTCTTCCATTTTGGAAGTGGTTCTAAGGATTTTTTTCCTTCTCATAGTTCGAGCTTGATCTCTACAACCTCAATGTAGTTTTGGACAAAAAATATATATTTTTATCAACATCAAAATTCAATTATGTCAACCTATTCTTCTTCCATTTTGGAAGTGGTTCTAAGGATTTTTTTCCTTCTCATAGTTCGAGATTGATCTCTACAACCTCAATGTGCTCGAATCCAATAGTCCTTTGAGTGAGTATCCAACCATATTTATCATTGGCTACTTCGTACACATTCGCAATTCAAAGGACTATACATTTTATTAGCATTGCAAGCCATTGAACATAATGAAATTTGAGCAAGTGTTGACACCGAAAGAAACTATGCTCTCAAACAGAGTGAACCTACATGATCAATAAAATTTTATGTGACTAAATATTGGTAACAATTATTATGAGGAATCGTTGAATTTATAATAATAGGTTCGTTATGTTAAGGAAAATATTTAGTGATGAGATGATTTCTAGGTGCTTAAGAATAAACAGAGCTTCTACTCAAATATAATGTATTCTTTTCAGGTTCCATGCACTAAAGTCAAGTACAACATTTGACAGGAAGAGTATGAAGAAAGAGGTAGGTTAGGCAGTTTGAATTGGAGCTACAAGTTCCATTAGGTGTACATTAGGTAGTAACTACTTCAAAAAAAAGGTGGTCAATTTGCAAAATTTATGTTCATATTTAAAAGCCATTGTGTCATCTCATTGCTTGAAGTCACTAACATTAGTCTTGGCTATTTGGTAAAACATTGCCCAAAGGCCTCCTGCCCAATGTTGTGAAGAGCTTTATTGTGGAGGAACAAGGGAACTTTGAAGTTCATTTGGATAATCCTTTTTATGCCAAGTCTGAAAATAAGGTCCACAATGACAAAATTGTAAAGGGTTGGCTACTTCTTATTCATTCACAATAAAAAGGGCTATATATGTTATTAGCATTACAAGCCATTGAAAATAATGAAATTTCAGCAAGTGTTGACACCAGAAGAAACTATGCTCTCAAAAAGAGTGAACCTACATGATCAATATAATGTTATGTGACTAAATATTGGCAACATTTCATATGAGGAATAATTAAATATAGAATAATAGGCTCATTATGTTAAGGAAAATATTTAGGTGAGGAGATGATTTTTGGGTGCTTAAAAATAAACAGAGCTTCTACTAAAATACAAAGTATTCTTTTTAGGTTCCATGCATTGACTTCAGATACAACATTTGACAAGAAGAGTATGAAGAAATAGGTAGGCTATTCAAGATTTCTTATAATGTATCTGGGTCAGATTTTAGTTTTGGAAAAAAATATATATATTTTTAACAACATAAAAATTCAATTATGTCAACCTACTCTTCTTCCATTATGGAAGTGATTCTAAATATTTTTTTCCTTCTCCTATTCCGAGCTTGATTTATACAACCTTAATGTGCTCGAATCCAATAATTCTTTGAGTGAGTATCCAACCATATTTATCGTTGGATACTTCTTACACATTTATAATTCAAAGGACTATACATTTTATTAGCATTGCAAGCCATTGAACATAATGAAATTTGAGCAAGTGCTGACACTAAAAGAAACTATGCTCTCAAATAGAGTGAACCTACATGATCAATACAATGTTATGTGACTAAATATTGGTAAAATTTCTTTTGAGTAATAATAGAATCTAGAATATTAGGCTCATTATGTTAAGGAAAAGATTCAGCGAGGAGATGATTTCCAGGTGCTTAAAAATAAACAGAGCTTCTACTCAAATATAATGTATTTTTTTCAAGTTCCATGCATTGAAGTCAAGTACAACATTTTCATTGAGGTCAAGTACAACATTTGATAGGAAGAGTATGAAGAAAGAGGTAGGTTAGGCAGTTTGAATTGGGTGCTTAAAAGTAAAGAGAGTTTCTACTTATGCATTGACTTTAGATATAACATTTGACAGGAAGAGTATGAAGAAATAGGTAGGTTGGGCAGTTTGAAGTGGAGTTACAAGTGCCATGAGGCCTAAGAAAGAGGTAGGTTAGGCAGTTTGAATTGGGTGCTTAAAAATAAAGAGAGCTTCTACTTATGCATTGACTTCAGATACAACATTTGGCAGGAAGTTTGAAAATCAGGTCCACCATGAGAAAATTGTAAAGGGTAGTCTCAGATATGGTCATATTGGTGGGCTTTCAAGCATTGTTGCATAGGATATTTTTCTATGATTTCCAATTAAGGGTATCCATGTCGGCATTCTCAATAGTAGATTCATCTATTTTGATGTTGGAAAGATATCACTTTCTCTGTTTGAGAACCCTCCCCACTATAAACAAAAGTCACATACAAGTTGTGCCTGCACTGATGGGAGGAAAGATCACCTCAAAGATGTTATCCAAGATGATATTAGGCCAATTCTAGCATGAGAGTGACAATCATGCAAGGAAAGCCATTTGGTAGTGTAAGAACTATGTTGGTTTTTTGGATAGTTCTTTGAAGAAGAACAACAAAGTTTTGTTTAAAAAAAAATTTGATCTCCTAATGATGATTTTTTAGCTCTACTGAGAAATTTGTATAAAAATTAAATTGGACATCGATTTTGTATGCCGTTCAAGGTTGAAGAAAAAAAAAACTCAAATGTTGAGTGTTTTGGATGATCAAATTCTACTTCAATCTAAGCTTTGATTTTATAAATATTTCTATATATATATATTGAGTGGGCCTAATGGTTAAGAGCATGTGTTTCATCTCAAGAGGTGACCTAATGGGGTAGAGTATGTATGCGTTCATAGAATTAGAAGTCAAATTGTTGTGCGAAGGTGGGTCCCTTGTCCCACAAACAAGGGGGTCTCATACACCCTTGTCCCACAAAAAAAGGGTCTTCAAAGTAAAGAAATTAAATCACATTTAATATGGAAGAGTAGTAAATACAAAACATGTTGGATTAAATATAAGATTATTTTATCAAGTAAGTTTTATGTTGAAAATGATTGAATAATTATTGTATTATTTTATAAAATAATTTTTACTTAAATATATAGAAAATGATGGAAAATGATAGAAGATAGAATATGATATAATAATACTCATTATATTTTATAAATTTTTCTAACATTTTATATTACATTTTATATAGTAATATAATGGCTATATTACTATTATTTTGTAGATTTAGTTTTTCCTCAAAACAACAAAAAAAGAAACAATTTAATATGAATATTAAAATTTAGCATTTTAAAATTTCAATCAAAACTTTATACCTATTTCATAAATTAACTAAAATCAAAATTTAAAATAAAAGTAATTACAATATATAGCTAATAAAAATTAAAATATAATAAAATTTAGAAAATTTAAAATGATTTATAAAATTCTTCTCAAGCTAAACAATATTTATACAAAGCACTTATATACGCTAAACAATATTTATACAAAGCACTTACATACAGTAATAATGCCTCTCTTACCTATAAAACAATGGTTTTTTTTTTTACACATATAAAAACTTTAAGAAAAACAATATTAGTTGAATTTTCAAAATGGGCAAAAATTATTCCATACCCTATTGACTTCATAAGTTCTCAGTTATATTAACCAGTGTCAATGCTCTCAATTATATAACCACACTGTCAATGCTCGATGGACTCTTCAATTTTTTGTTACACATATAAATCTTTTAATAACGGCAAAGTTCGTTGAATTGTCAAGATGAAAAAAAAATTATTTCAAAATAAAATTTAGAAAAATTAAAATGATTTATAAAGTTCTGTTCAAACTAAACAATATTTATACAAAGCACTTATATACGGTAATAATGCCTCTCTTACCTATAAAAACAACATTTTTTTTAAACATATAAAAACTTTAAGAAAAACAATATTAGTTGAATTTTCAAAAAGGACAAAAATTATTCCATACACTATTAAATTCATAAATTCTCAGACTTCGTAAGTTCTCAATTATATTAACTGTTGTCATCGCTTTCCATTATATAATAAAATTCACACTGTCAATGCTCAATTAATTTTCAATTTTTGTTACACATATAAACATCTTTAATAACATATTGAATTGTCCAGGGGACAAAAATAGTCTCGAATTTTGGGACTTTCAAAACGTAAGAAATTCCACCCAAAACAAATGATACCATATAAAATATCACTATGTAAAACAACACAAGTAAGAATTATATATTTCAACAAAATCTTGATAAAGTAATCAAGAGGAACTGAAGATAAAGTCCGGTGAAATTTCAGAAGTAATTTTCTCATCATTTAGTTGCACTTCAAGAAAAGAAAAAAGAAAAAACATTCTAAAAAAGGAACGGGAGATAAAATCCAGTGAAATTTTAGAGGTATTTTTTTATCATTTCGTTTTACTTCAAGAAATTTAAAAAAAAACATTATGAAAAAAATCATTATGAAAAGGGTAACTGAAGATAAAATCCAGTCAAATTTCAGAGGTAATATTCTCATCATTTCGTTGCACTTCAAGGAAAAAAAAGCATCCGGAAAACTGGGTTGAGTTCAAAAATGTTTGATACCCAAAACAAAGGAGATCTTGGTAAAACAATCAAGGGAACCTGAAGATAAAATACGGTGAAAATTCAGAGGTAATCATCCCATCATTTTTTTTCATTTAAAGAAAACGTTCTGAAAATCTGGACGAGTTCAAAAATGTCTAAGCCCTAAGCGAACCTGAAGAGAAAATCAAGTAAAATTTCTAAAGTAATCTTTCCATCATTTCTTTGCACTTCTTAAAAAAAAATATTCTGAAATTTTGGATGAGTTCAAAAATCTCTGAAACCCAAAACAAAGAAGATCTTGACGATGCCATGTCAAAAGCAGCAATCACAGTAACATATGAACCGTAATAACGCTGCATTCACAGTCACATATGAATGGTTTCAAGATTAATAGTCACAGTCACATATGAACCATAATAACCCAACAGTCACAGTCACACCGTTTCCAGATTAGTAGTCACAATACATATGCACCGTAATAACAGCATGAACCATAATATCGCACCCGTCACAGTCACATATGAAACCGTTTCAGATTAGTTAGTTAGTTATAATTATCTAGTTGCTAAAAACTAAAAACCTTCTAATCGTCTAACATAGAGATCAATGGGTTCAAAAATCGTACGCTTTATTAGTTTGTTAAAAATATTAATAATAATAAATTTTTTTTTATAATTATAATATATATATATATATAAAATTTGTTTTAATAGTATAATATATTATTTAAATTTTATACTATGAGGAGGTAATTAATTTTTTTTCAGCTAATTAAAATTAGCTCTTTGTCTTGACTAGTGTTAAGAAGAAAATGAACATTGCCAAAATAAGAACTAACTCTCACGAGCTTTTAAGTGAAACTTCGTGTTAGTCTATCTCCAAAACACTCTCTCAAGAAAAAATTTGTCAGCAAAAAAAGCACTTTATCTTGGATTGTCTAGCCCTCACATCCTTTCGTTTTCATATCCAAAACATATGCCACACTTCCAACTCTCTTAACTTGTTCAATCAAATAACTATAATGATCTCCCAATACTCCTCTCCCTTCTATTTAATTATAGAAATAATAATTAAAAAAATCTCAACCATTTTCTTTTCTAAAATTCATCACATCATAATTATAAAATAAAAATAAATATTAAATTAATAATTTTTTTTATCCACTTATATATATATATATATATATATATATATATATATTATAATAAAAATATATTTCATTCACATATACTCAAATTAAAATATATTATTAATATTTAATTATTATATAATATTTTAATTTACTTACATTTATTTATTTATTAATAATATAATTTAATATTTAATATTTAAATTTAAACTCTTAATATTAATTTACCTCATTTTTGTATTAATATTTTTATCCTAAATATCTATTCATTGGTTTATTTATTATGATAATGATGATGATGGTTACTGTCTCTTAAGACCGATGCCATCTATTAGACCTTAAGAGAGGAGAAAGAATCTAAGTTTGATTCTTCAAAATCTTGTTTCTATGGTCAAAGAGAAGGGAAATAAGTGCTCCAGGATAGCTATAGGTGGGCTGGCTTAATAGGTGGAGAAGATTGGAAGTGTGGCAGATGGTAGGGAATTAAGAGAGAATGTGAGTAAGAGTCCGACACTCTAAAAGGAAGTGCTTTTCATCACTACCACTCTCAAAAAAAGTCTAAAAGAAAGTGATATTTGATAATAACCTAATATTTTATTATTATTATTATTTTTTATTTTTTATTAAATTTCTTTCACTTAAACTTAAATTTGTATTTATTTGTATTAGTATTTTACTATAGTAATTTAGTTAATATTATTAACTCATTTGATTGATTTTTAATATTTATCTCTTAATATTAATAACCTAAATTTATATTCCTTAGTCTTAGTATTCTTATGTATTTATTGAATATTATTATTAATTAAATTGTTGGATATTTAACCCTTAATATTATTAAACTTGCAAATTATTTGACTAGAATATATTTATTCATTATTTACATTTTACAATAATTTAATTACCCTAATTTTTTAATTTTTAATTTTTTTGGAAGTTTGGCAGGACTACATCTTCATCATGTCCAATAGATCACCCCATCTTCATCATGTCCACTATATCGCCCCGATCTGGGTGGGAAATTAAATCAATGAATTCACATCAAGGAGTGCCTTAAGAGGGCACTGAATCACAATGTAACACCCCAATACATTATGCTTCTTTTGGATAAATTAGTTGGTTTCGATACTTTGATATTTAAGTTAAAAGAAAATTGTTGAGACTAAAATAATTAGTACATTATTCACCAATATATATATATATATATAATGTGATTATACATGTTGGTAATTAGTGAGAATGATTGGGAAACTCAAAAGAAGAGACATGAAGAAGTTATCTAACTACCAAATAGTTAAGTGGTTATGGTTCTTGGCTTCATGTCTTGGAGATAAATGGATCTCAATGGGAAGGAAGGGGGTTCTGGCCCTTTTTTGGAAAATCATTCTAGAAAAAGAAAACCAAACCAAGAAAGTGCAACTGGGTGATGTAGGTGAAGGGAATTCTTGAGCTGGGTTGGACCCAATGGAATACTTCATAGAAAGGCTTGGGATTGTACTTGGAGAAAGGTCTTACAGTCTGCAAGAGGACCAAACAGGTCACTACCACGATTGTGCTAGTACCTGGAGGCTCGGGGGGAGATTGAGACGTGATTGTCAATCTCATTGGAAGGGTGGAGGGTACTCTTCTTGTTGAGTTTCCTCGTTAAACTCTACAATTAACAAATCAATAGATAAGTAACCCTAGGATGCATGATTATTAGTATTATTTGGTTGTTTTATTAGAACTCTATGCTCGAAAATACTATAAAATGTACATGTATTTCATACTTTAATTCTTGAGTCGAGTCAGTATATTGGTATTGTGTAGGAATAAAAAATAGGCTACAACAGAACTGGAATAGGGCTTTAGTGAACAAATTATAAGTAATGCACAGAGTTACAGGCAGTGAAAATAATCTTGTTGCTATAAATAACGGTAGTCTAGACTAGAAGTCATACAGTTCGATATGGTAGCAGGGATTATACTAGAAATTAAGTAAGAAAACATGAACAGGTGGGTAACCCAATAGGCTATTATTTTCAAAATTGTTGTAGAGAACACACAAAGGTTCTTAATGGTAATATAATTATAAGAACAAGCAAGAAATGACGAGTTTGTAAATATGCAGTATTTAGCTATAAACAAAACGAAAAAATTAAATGAATGATCACGAAAACTTCAAAACCCATACTGTACAGGTATCCATACTTTAATAAGAGTTGAGATAATGTACAATTAGCAACCATCGGTTCAGGCATAGAACCCGTTTGCTTCACTGAAAAGAGAACAAGATTCTATCATCATCTTTGACATGTAATAACCCCCAAAAAATATTAATGAAATGCAATAATTTACGTTGCATATTCGTTACACAGAACCATGCAAGATTATCTCTGTAGAAGTAAACTCTTAACATAAACCCTAACTGTAGTTTATCGGTGTGCATAAAAAACAATGAAAGAGGTCAACCATAATCTTAGGTCAATAACCAAATAGGGTGCAATTTAAACAAATATCGGTACTCGCTGGTGCACCTAAACATTCATATGCAAACAAATGTTCATAATATAACCATACATCATAAATATCATTTCATCCCATAAGGAGTCATACAACTGAGTAAAACAAGTAATCCATTGTATTTAAAATATTGAGAACGACAGAACCAGTTACTTAAGAGCAAACCCCCAAAGAAAGACAATGAACTTCCATTTGCTGTGAATAGTCAGAGTAGAGCTAACTAGTAGTTAATACAACCCCATGGCTTCATAATTTAACATTTTAAAAGTAAAAACCCAGAAATCACGCTATCCCATAGAAGTCTAGCTTAGACGAAAATGTTAGAAATATACACATGTTTACACATTACAGTCTTAAATATTCAAGGGAAAGACCGGCTCAAGGCCGATCAACTCTACGGATCGTAAAGTAAACCCTAGATCTAAACTAGAAAATGGAAATATCTGTTATATCTCTTGATGCTGAAGCATGCAAAACCAAATATTCTTTGATGTAATAGTTATGGATCACAGAAGTCTACACTCTCAAGTAACCCAAATTTTTTTTCACCACAATAATAAACCCTAATGGCTATTCCAGAATGCTTGGAAAAGAGTAGGAGGAAAGTAAGCGCTAAACCATGGGTCCAACCCTAAATATTGTAGAGAATGGAACCCTTAGGACAAGACTCTACCTATGATCAAAACACCAACAATGCTTGGTTAGGATATTCTCAAAAGATTGCAAAGGTTCTGCAAAGTCGCACAAGAACTCATAAATAACAAACTTAGTTTTACCTGTTGGGTGAAAGCTTTGCCTTGTCCAAATGAGCCTGAAAATATGTAAACAAGTCATTTCGTCACGCACATTTAAATAGGATAAGAAATTAATGATGGACCAATTTGGGTTAGGCCATGCCTACCATTCCTATCTGAAATATTGTTTATCAGCTAAAGATTTGATCCCTCGAGCTAGGTTGCCGACATGGCATCATCTATCTAAGATGCACAGGAAATATTAGAGATAGATGCAGGGAAAAGAAGTTTAAACTATAACCATTTACAAAAGAGAGCTTTGAAAACCTCACCTGTAATGGGAATGCCGAATTAGACATTGGTTGCATGAGAATCGGGTTTCTGGGGGGCGAACCAACAACCGAAGTTGCAGTGCCTAGGCGAATGAGGTTTCCAGCGAGGGTTTGGGAGGGGGTAATACCCTAACCACCTACCAAGATACTGGGACCATTGGATCAAAAGGAGATCAATGTTGTGGAGGTCACCGGATGTCCAACGTGAAAACATCCAACATGGGTTCGAGAAGCTTCAGGTATGTGACGAAGGGTTAACATAATATTATTGGAGCAACAAACCAAGGTTGTCGCGCTAAGGTTTAGAGCATGCACCATGTTTTTTCCAAATTTGTAATATTAATCCAAAGAGTAACGTAAAACATCAATACCATATGTAAGCCTATAGAATGGTAATGGTGGGTGTAATGTTTCCATTTCTATGTTGGTGCGTAATACTTTATAAGAAACATAGATATGTGTGTGTGTACATCAGAGATCTGCAAACCTTATATTATTATTATCATGTCACATGCTACCAATTCAACTTTAATATGCTAAAAAACAGATATACATGTGTTAATTGCATAAGTTTAAAACATAGTTATTTACCTTGCTTGTAAATGTTTTTTAAAGGGTGTTACAAGTGGTATAAGAGCATAGTTTCAATACTATGGGATGATTGGGCACTAGTAGTAATGATTATTGTGTTGAAATTTTCAAAGTGTAAGAAAGAAGGAAAGTGGGCACGTGACAAACCATGATGCCGAGAGGAGCTTGAAGTTAGATTCCAACGAGATCAGTAGTGGGAGCAGGTCCCATGCCAAATTTGGAAGCAAATCTGGGAATGTGGGTGCAGCTGGGAGTAGAACAACAACACCAAACAAGCAGGTTATTTGAAGAACAACATCACCAAACTAGCAGGTTACTTGAGACTGTTCAACAATTTCACGCTGAAATGGTTCGAGTAAGGATCGATAATGAAAGACTAATGCATGAACAAAAAATTATTTTAAAGAGCCTTTCAGATAGGCAAAATCATCAAACCTATCAACCAAGTCCTGAGCATGAAACTCGAGAGGAAGGAGAGCATCAATAATGTATTGAGGATAATCCAGAATAAAGTGATACACAAAGACGTGATAGAAACAAAGTTGATAATTAAGAGGATTCAAGCAATGTTTTAGACCCAAGAAAAACAAAGAAACAAAAGATGGAGCTACAAGGGGAATAAAGAAAGATTAAACCCCATTTTTTTGATAGAGAAGCATAAGAAGCTGCAAAAGCTTGGATCATCAATATGAACAAATATTTTCAGGTTTGCAAATACAACAATAATCTTAGGGTCAGGTTAGCCATGTATCAGCATTAAGAAAAATCCACCTTATGGTGGGAAGAGGTCAAGGTAGTGTAAGGGATAGAGGAACAAAATGTAACCTGGGAGGAATTTTAGAAACACTTAGAAAACAAGTACTTGACGGAACACTTCTACGGCGAAAAGGCCAAAGAATTCCATGATTTAAGATTGGGGCAGTTGACTGTGGATGAATATGTAATTACCTCCTTATCATGATATGTGCCTTATCTTCGAGAGGAAAAAAACTAAAGTACAACGTTTCTTGAGTAGTCTTCTTGCGTTCATGAAAGAAATGATAGAATTTGACAGTCCAAAAACCATGGACAAAGCAATATGGAAAGCTTGAATGTGTTACCAACAGAAAAAGCAGAAGGGAGACACCAATAAAAATTGGTGTAAGAAGAAGGGACAAAATAATTTTCAGAACTTTAGAGGCACTAAATCTACAAATTTCAGGAACTCAAAGAAGAATCCACTAAACAAATAGTTTGGGAAAAATCAACAAAGACCCAAATGGAAAGAAGAGGCTATGCCTATTAAAGCATCCAACAAACTAGAACCTAGTCAAGTGAAAAATTCCCCCTTGCAGTGTTGGGGTTGCGGGGAACCACATTACTATAAAAATTGTCCCTATTGTGTCAAAATTGAGCACATTGCTAATATGCAAGAAGCATCAATGGTCGGAGAGGTAGCAAGGAGCATGCCCAGGATCAATGCGGCATTAGAAGATCGTCAAGTGGATTATCAACCTACTATGATAGAGATAGAAAGTAAGCTATTTAATCAATTTGTGTCTATTTTAGTAGATCCTGGTGCAAGTTTAAGTTACATCAGTCCCAAGGTAGTAGAAAAATATTGTTTGCAAAATAAAAAATCTAAAAACCCTTGGCTAGTGCAATTAACAACTAGAGCTAATAGAAGGGTGAGTGCCAAGGTACCAATTTGTCCCATCGAAGTAGGGGATAAACACATAAGGGAAGAACTGAATATTTTTCCTTTGGGGTCCTATGATCTATTGCATGGGATGGACTGGTTGGAGGGACATTGGTCCTTGGTGGATTGTAAGAATAATTATATTAGCTACCTTGCTAAAGATAGAAATTAGAAAGAGATCCAAGGGGTTAACAAACCCATGAAGTTATGTCTGATTACTGCCTCTCAATTGGGAAAATGTATCAGAAAAGGTTTTATGATTTATGTGATTCAAGTGGGGTATTCCAACTCCAAATATAAGAGTGCTACTTTGGAGAACATACCAATAATTCAAGAGTTTATTGATGTATTTCTTGAAAATATACCAGGGCTGCCTCTAAAGCGTGATATTGATTTCACCATTGAATTAATTCCTTCAACAACATTGATATCTAAATCCCCTTATAGAATGAGCATGCCTGAATTAACAAAGCTAAAAATGCAACTACAATAATTACTGGATAAAGGATATATCCGGCCCAATGTGTCCCCTTGGGGAGTTCTGGTGTTATTCGTAAGGAAGAAAGATGGTACCTTACGAATGTGCATTTATTACAAACAACTTAACAAATTAACCATTAAAAATAAGTATCATTTTCCTCAAATTGACAATATGCTTGATCAAGTTAGGGGTGAAACCATTTTCTCTAAAATTGATTTACCATCAAGATATCATCTGATTTGGGTCAAGGATGAAGACATTTGTAAAATAGATTTCAGAACTCGTTACAGGCACTATGAGTTTGTGGTCTTACCTTTTGGGTTGACCAATGCACCCATAACTTTTATGAGCCTGATGCATGACATTTTTCATCCTTTCTTGGATAAATTTGTTTTGATTTTTATAGATGACATATTGATCTATTCGAAAACTTTGGAAGAACATAAAGAGCACCTGCACATAGTGCTGCAAGTGTTGTTGGACACCTAATCCTCCTAGGGTTAGTGTGGGAGGAAAACGGTCAAAGGGATTCCAAGAGACCACTTGGTATGTGAAGACCAAGGGTAACAAGGAAGTGTATAAATGTACATCTATGTTAATTGTAAATGCAATGAATTGTCCTATGATTCACATTTTGTCTTTTCCATGCTTGTATTTAACATGGTATCAGAGCTTAGGCCAGGCCCTGGCATTTTCAGGTTTTGTCAGTTCCATTTTTAGTTTCTCCTTAACACACCTGCCTTCTACCAACACAAATTCCTCATCCTCTCATCGAAGAAATGAACCTTAATAGTTTTTGGCCATGTGTTCCCTGTACTCTTAACCTCAACACTATGAGACTAATTCATAGAATAGATCGAGCGGAAATTGACTCTAAACATTGGTGATTTCCTGTGCATGAATGGTATTTTTGCTGAAATTTTGAGGGTTGAAACATTTATTATTTTCAAAAATGCAGTGTATGACTATGAATGTGTATTACATATTTTGATTTGGCTCCGTTGAATATTGATGTTGCTAAGTTGCCTCCCTTGGTGTCGCAGTTATATATCACATTACGTTGAATGGTTAAGCACAAGTTGGTCGAAGTATCACCATTAATGTTGTGTATCTCTCCGCATACCGCCTGGTTGATACCAAGTTTTAACTGCGTTTTATCACACTGTCCACACAGTAACCGGTTGTGTTTGCCGCCTCTCCACACCGTATACCAAACTACCATTATGTTGAATCCCGCTCCGTTAATACCTCCTCTCTCCACAAACCGCTTGAATCCTGATATACCACATTATTTCAGTGATATTGAAAAGTAGTTATACCAAGCGTTAATACCATTACAACTCCAGTGTTTTTAAATTTTTTTGCGATTTCCCATTTTACATATAAGTTGTTCCACATATTACATATCGCCCTGACATATATTACATGCCTCCTTTGGTCCAGAACATTGACCTACCACCATACCACAAATGGTATAACGATGTCG
The DNA here is from genome assembly GCA_034641835.2 of Pinus albicaulis. Lineage (NCBI taxonomy): Eukaryota > Viridiplantae > Streptophyta > Pinopsida > Pinales > Pinaceae > Pinus > Pinus albicaulis. The sequence continues at coordinate 1,040,526,956 of CM076579.1, forward strand.
AATATCGGTCAATAACGCTTCCTTCATACCACATTGGGGCCCAAAATCACCTCCCTCTATCACACTAGCAACTCCATATTCACTGCTTTGGCTTCTCCTTTCTGGTTGGGCGCAGCAAAAGAATTAGCAATCTATGAAGAATGGTGGCTCCCTCAGCATCATCACCCAGATTTCATCACAATCAATACACCACAACGTTGATATTTTTCCATTTCCAAACGTTGTCTCCATTTCACAATATCTCCCTCTCTACATGTTGTAACTCCTCTCCAAACGTTATGTTCATACATCTACAAAAACTGACTCTTTCCAGAGCTGTGCTCCAGGTCCACACAAATTACCTACTCCCTCCTTACAAACACACAGTTCTCACCCTTCCCATCGATGGAATGGTCTTACTACTTATAATCATTTGTATTTGTATTCCTCTATATCAAACTCCCCATACACACTCAACCGACCCCATATGCACTCCATACATACGAACCCCTGATCTGAACCCTGCGTGGATCTGAGACCCTGATTCGAAATTTGCATGGATCAAACCCGCTCTTGGGAGGGTAATAACATTACTGTTTTGAAGGAAAGCGATTGAGTAGTGTTGGAAAAGAAAGGTGTTACATTGAAAGGGGTTGTACACAAATAATTTGGCCGATATGAAGTAGTGAGACCTATCCATTGAAATCACTGCGCATTAAAGACTATTGCCTATCCCATAAACTTTAATGGTGCATGAATTCAATTCATTGGTTGATATGTTGGGCTCAAGCTTGAATTAGAAACTGCACAAAGGAGGTCATTAGTCAACACAATCTTCTCTTGGGAATTTCAAAAGAAATATAACCTGTGGGACTTGCAGTGTTTTTCCCTGGTTTTGAAATGCAAATGCTGGAGCTAAGTGAATTGGAATAGTAAGTGTGCCATTTTGAATGCCAATATGAGCTCTATTCCCTTGAAGGTTGTTGTTTCTTTTTATATGTGTGGTATGTATTGTATACACCTGTGATAACTAATTTTGAAGGTCGATACATGTTTTATGGTGGGCATACATAAGTCTAAGTTTTTATTGGTTATATATGACGGCATGGTATGAATAGTGGGTGACTATGTGCTATATTGAATGTTGTATAAGTGCGTATGGTTCTTGAAAGAAAATGTTTGAGCATATATATGCATTGAAATTTTGTGGGTCGTATGATGGTATATGTTGAAAGTTGATCCTAATCATTACTCCAAATCCTACAATCAAGGCTTCATAATGTTGGTAGGAGAAGTTATCACATAATTGTTAGCGACAAATTTGGTATATAGTGATAGAATTGAAGCTCACAATCATTATTTTCCAGCTGTTAAAAAAAATGGCTAAACTTAAAAGAATATTAGAGCTCTTAAGAACTCTAATCATATCCACTACTGACAGCACAATCAAAATAAGTAAAATCACTATTGCTGACATTCAAATATGTTTGCAAAATGCACAAGACAAGATATATTTTTTGCATCTTGAGTCACAACTACAGCGAGATGAGCTTCAACAGAAGAGTTTTCATTCTGAACTTGTTTTTGTTAAGAAAATTAAGAAAAAATTCCATCAGCAACAAAAAACTGTTCAGATCATTGACCCCAATACAAGAGAATATTTGAATGCAGAAGCAAAAACCCAACCTGCACTTCCCAAGCCTGTCATCAGACCTTGGGAAGAACTTGTCACAAGCACAAAATTGGTCTTGGATATGACAAGGATGTGTCATTTCATATTATAGACTATTCCAAGCCCATTCAGTTTCAGAGTGCCAGATTTATTTATGAAAGTTCACCTTCAACTGTTCCAGTTTCAGAGTCCAAGATTTCTTTATGACAGTTCACTTTCAATTGTTCTAGTTTCTGCTCCTCCTCCAGAACAACATATTGTGAAATGCCAACAATGTGATCGATTTGGCCATATGAAATATCACTATTTGATCTTCACCCATGCAAGCATTGTGGTCAACACACTCGTTCTTCACACAGATGCTTCAGAAACAAGCCTCCTGCAAGAACAAAGATTCATCTTGGATGGATCGCTTCTTGGCAATGGGCAACAACATCCAAGAAGATATTTCATTCATATGTCAAAATTTCTTCTATAATATTAAAAGGTCTTGCAATTGATTTTTCACCATCATCTCACCTTCTATTTGATAAGGGGGGAAATGATGGTCTTCTGCAAACTTCAAAGCCACATCATGAAAACCTGAGCCACAACCTACCATTCTAGATTCAAAGTTATAGCCAAAGACACAATAGTTCAAGTGAGCTTGAGCCACAACCTGCCATTCTAGATTTAGAGTTGTAGCTAGAGACACAACAATTCAAGAGAGCCTAAGCCACAACATGCCATTCCAGATTCAGAGTTGTAGCCAGAAACACAAATGCCCATGAACATGCCTTTGGTTGGTGGTCAACCTTAAACCATCTATGTGAGGTTGAGATCCTTCCACTTCAAATAATTGGAATTAGAGGAAATTTTAGCCTAACAGTGGCCTCTTAAGGAAAAATAATAAAATAATAAAATAAGAATTATGAATTTTTGAGGGAAAACAAGGAAACAACTTTTTTTAATTGTATTTTCGACTTATCTCCTTATAGGTTTACTCAAATTTCAAGTTTATATACTCATTATATGTGGAATTAAATTCCTCATCCAACGAGTACCCATTATGCATGCTTTTGAGAAGACCCACCTTGATAAAAATTGCAGATACATTAAAAATGCGTATTTGAACATGTTTTTTAATGTATCTGCAATTTTTATCAATGTAGGCCCTCTAAAAAGTTTGCATAATGGGTACTCGTTGGATGTTGAATTTAATTCTGCATCTAATGAGTGTCTAAACTTGAAATTTGAGTAAATATATAAGGAGATAAGCCAAAAAAATAATTTAAAAAAGTAGTTTTTCTTCTTTTCCCGCCAATTTTTTTACATGCACTTCTTTTTAAATTTAAATAATTTTGATTGGTTTAAATATTATGACATGGAAATTACATGAAAATTTCATGGGAACTTTATGCTGAAATTTCCTTTAATGGGGCACTTCCTCTAGCAGAAGACTTCAACTTCTTGCCAGTTTTGGAGTAGTTCTAGGAAATGCATCAAGCATTCCAGAGTCGGTGGTAATCCTTAAACCATCATAGGTTGTAGACCTCCATTCTTTGAGATTTAAGGTCTCCCTCTTCAAAACATTAGGAGCACTTCCTCTAGAAGAAGACCTCAGCTTCTTGCCAGATTTAGAAGAGTTCCAGAAACTGCACTAAGTGTTCCAGTGTTGGTGGTCATCCTTAAACCACCTCCTTATGCCAACATTTCAGAGAGCTCATTCAACCTAGTGCTGCCATGCATACTTTGCACATTTGTATTACAATTCTCTTCTTGGATTCATACATATCCCTTCAGATTAGGGGGGGGATTTTGGATACCTAATCCTCCTTGGGTTAGTGTGGGAGGAAAACAATCAAAGGGAGTCCAAGAGACCACTTGGTATGCGAAGACCAAGGGTCACAAGAAACTGTATAAATGTACATATATGTTAATAGTAAATACAATGAACTATCTTATCATTCACATTTTGTCTTCGCCATGCTTTTATTTAACAGTATGCAAAATTCAGTAAGTGAGATTTCTATAAAGACCAAATTCAGTATTTAGGCCATGCCCTTTTAGCAGAGAGAATAAAGGTTGATCCTGAGAAAATTAGGACCATTATGGAATGGCCAATTCCCAAGAATGTAGCTTATATACGATATTTTATGGGCTTGGTAGGATAATACCGACGTTTCATTGAGGTATTCTCTCGAATTGTGTACCCCATCACTTCCTTACAGAAGAAAGAAAGAAATTTTAATTAGACAAACCATTGTGAACAAAGTTTTAAGCAATTAAAACACTTCTTAACTACTGCTCCTGTGCTTAATATTGTTGACCCAAATAAGGAATTTGTGGTCTGCACATATGCGTGCCAAGAAGGGGTGGGAGAATTATTAACATAAGATGGGAAGGTGATTTCATATGAATCACGAAAGCTGAAGGAACATGAGAAAATATACTTTGTTGATGATTTGGGGTTAACGGTTGTGGTTACACGCTAAAGATATGGAGGAATTATATTTTAGGAAAAATATTCTTGTTAATTACTGATCATGGTAGTTTGAAAAGTTAAAAAAAAAAAACTAATTTAAATGCTCGTCAAGCAAGCTGGAATGCTTTCAATGAGAAAATTTGAATTTGAAATTCAACATTTAAAAGGCAAGGAAAATCGTGTTGCAGATGCATTAAGAAGAGGGATACATTGCATCTATGAAATTTATTGTAATAAGGTGGAATTTAAATTTTAGGAACATATTAAAGAAGCTACCCAAAAAGATCCCGAATATAATTTTTTATGGTAGCAAGCACAACAAGCTAGCAATTAAGGAAAACAATCAAAATACAAGGTGAATGAGGAGAAAATATTAACATTTTGGGGAAGAATATACATTCCCAACCAAATTTCTGTAAGGCAACTAATATAGGATTAGAATAGAAATTAAGTAAGAAAAACGTGGACATGTGGGTAACCTAATAGACTATTATTTTTTAGAATCGTTGCAGAGAATACACACAAGTTATTAATGGTAATATAATTATAAGAACGAGAAAGAAATAATGAGTCTGTAAATAGGCAGTATTTAGCTATAAACAAAATGAATAAATTTAATGAATGATCACGAAAACTTCAAAACCTATACTATACAGGAATCCATACTTTAATAAGAGCTAAGATAATGCCATATAATTAGAAACCCTTAGTTCTGGCATAGAACCCATTTTCTTCACCGAAAAGAGAACAAGATTCTATCATTATCTTTGGCATGCAATAACCCCAAAATAGTATCATGAAATGCAACTGTGTACATTGCGTATTCGTTACAGAGAACCATGCAGGATTATCTTTGTAGAAGTAAACTCTTAACATAAACCCTGACTACAGTTTACCGGTGTACACAACAAACAATGAAAGAGACTGACCATAATATTAGGTCAATAACCGAATAGAGTGTAATTTAAAAAAATATTGGCACTTAGGGGTGCATTTGAACATTCACATGAAATATTTTTTTTCATAATATAACCAGACATCATAAATATCATTTCATCTATAGAGAGTCATACAAATGAATAAATTAGGCAAGGCATTATATTTAAACTATTGAGAGCTGACAAAAATAGTTATGTAAGAGCAAACCCCCAAAGAAAGACAATGGAATTCCATTTCTCGTGAATAGTTGGAGCATAGCTAACTGGTAGTTAATACAACCCCATGGCTCCATAAACAATTTAAAAGTAAAAACCCAGAAATCATGCCATACGATAGAAGTCTGGCTTAGACGACAATGCTATAAATATACACATGTTTACACATTACAATATTAAATATTCAAGGAAAATACCGACTCAAGGACAAGCAACTCTACATAGCATAAACTAAAACCTAGACTCTCTTAATCGGAAAATGGAAATATCTACTAACACTCTTGATGCTGAAGTATACAAAACCCAAAATGTGTTTAACCACAGTAAGAAACCATAATGGTTATTCTGGAATACATGGAAAAGAGTAGGAGAGACGTAAGCATTAAACCGTGAGTCTAACCTTGAATATTGTAGAGAATGGAACCCTTAGGAAGGGATTGTACCTATGATCAAAACATCAAAAATATATGGTTAGGATAATCTCAAAAGACTGGAAAGGTTATGCAAATTCTCACAAGAACTCATAAATAGAAAACTCAGTCTTACATGTTGGGTGAAGGATTTTCCTTGTCCAAATGAACTTTAAAATCAATAAACAAGTCGTTCTGTCACACACATTTAAATAGGATAATAAATGAATGATAGACCAGCTAGGGTTAGGCCATGCCTACCATTCCTATCTGAAATAATGTTTATCAAGTGAAGAGTTGATTCCTCGAACCAAGTAGCTGACATGGCATCATTTTTCTGAGATGCAGAGGAAATATAAGAGACAACCACAGGGAAAATACGTTTAAAAAATAACCATTGACAAAAGAAAGCTATGAAAACATCACTTATGATGGGAATGCCCAATTGGACACTGGTTGCATGAGAATAAGGTTTCTGGGGGGGCAAAAACAACCGAAGTTGCAAAGATGAATCCAAGGTCTAGTGCTGAGGTGAATGAGGTTTCTAGAGAGGGTTTGGGAGGGGGTAATACCCTAACCACCTACCAAGATACTAGGACCTTCAGATCAAAAGGAAATAAACACTGTGGAGGTCACCAGATGTCCAACATGTAAACGACCAATGCGAGTTAAAGAAGCTTCGGGAATGTGATGAAGGGTTAACATAAGCTTAGTGGAGAAACAAACCAAGGTTCATGCGCTAAGTTTTAGATCATGCGCCATGTTATTTCCAACTTTGTAATATTAATCCATAGAGTAACACAAAACATTAATACCATATGCAAGCCTATAGAATGGTAATGGTGAGTGTAATGCTTCCATTTCTATGTGGCTGCATAATACTTTATAAGAAACATATATGTGTGTGTGTGTGTGTGTGTGCATCAAAGATTTGCAAACCTTATATTATTACTATCATACCACCTTCTACCCATTCAACTTTAATATGCTAACAAATAAATATACATGTGGTAATGGCATAAGGTTAAAACATAGTTATTTACCTTTCTTGTAGATTTTTTTTAAGGGTGTTACACACAATCTATCCAAGACCCCATCGACTAATTACCTTAGTTATTTATTATAATAATTTATTTTTTATTTTATTTTTTCTAACCTTTCACATAATCATTTATTTTTTTATTTTATTTTATTTCTAATGCCTATTTTCTTTGAGCTTGTAGGAATTCAACTTCACATCAAAGAGTGCCTTAACAAGGAGCCCAATTACAATTTATCCAAGACCCTGTGGAATAATTACCTTAGTTATTTATTATAATAATTTATTTTTATATTTTTTCTAACCTTTCACATAATCATTTATTTTAAATTTTTTCTAATGCCTATTTCTTTGATCTTGTAGGAATTCTTCATCTAATTGTCCTGAAGATGAACCAAATTAGTTGTTTCGAAACACATCTGATCTGTATTTATGAAAAAGGTATTATTGATGTTTATGTGAGCAACTTATGTTATTTAGTGCAATAGATCGAAAAGATTGCAAATAACATAAACATCATAAGCAAATGAAAACACAATCAAACACATTAACAGAGCAAGAATTTAATAACAGAGCTCACCAGACTTCCTGGCTACGTCTCTGGGTCCTTAACTTTCAGTGCTGACCGCTTTATTTTGTCTTCAAAATTATTTTATAGGTATGAGATAAAAAACAAAGACTCAAATGAGAAAATGGACCTCACCATTGCGACCAGCTCGAAATTTGAGTCAAAACGAGTATAAACTTGCCTATATTTCGCCATTGTGACCTCCATACCACTTGGAGAATTCAAAACCACCTTTGCTCTGCATAAAACCACTTTTCCTGCATAAAACCACCTTCTCTGTAGCAAAACAACCTGGAAATACACGCTGGTGGTCTTGGACGGATTTGGCTCTGCAAATATAAAAAAAGTATCAGTGGCTTGATACAAAAGCTTCACTGTAGGCGAATAGGTCTCCCGCTCCATTGTGAAGGCGCTTGTTTATATTGTATTTTGGAGGTCGACGGGACGAAACCCCCGCTCAACCTTTCGTTGAACCTCCTGCTGTGGTGTCTGTTTGTTGATATATATGGCACACATAAATGTTAATATATGCGCTGACAAACATTACAGAGTTTCGGTGGATTGTTTACAATATATACATGATATTTATTGAAACATATGTGGCGGAATTAATGTTAAAGATTCTAGTGGTTACAATACATTTGGCGCAAAATTAATATCATATGGTTAAGGTTCCAGCGGTCGCGGGGTTGACCTCGACCATCCAGACCTTTTCTGGCGGTGAAATCTGTTCCCACTTAAATACAAAATTTGCAATTAATACCAAATAGATATGGTAGCTCGAATGGTAAGCAGATTATGACGAAAACTTAGCCATTCTGGAAGGTCAGGGGTTCGATCCTCCCTGACCCCCAAATTTTGGAAATAAGGCCAAATTGGGCAATATCTGGGCTACCACATGTCAGCCCCAGATTGGCCCATTCCAACCAATCACACTTCGACACGTCATTGATCCTACTGACATCATCTTAGACATGTGGCATATTCCCGGGATAACATGTGTCTTGCTGACATCATCTGACCATTGAATTTGACTGTTGACTATTGACTTTGTCATTTTGCCCGAGTTTGTCATAAAATTTGACTGGACATATCTTTGTCATACAAACTCGGTTTTATGTGCCGTTCACACCGTTGGAATCCTGTCGACGAACACTTCAACTTGATCCTATTTTAATCTGAATTTGAAGAATTTGATATGGAGGCAAAACTGAATCCATTTTCGATCACTCCTCCCAACTAGAAGCTTTTGGACCACAAAAAGTTGGTTTTAGCTGTCGAGTAAGTGAGGATATGTTTCCTTCACTTTTCTAATTTCTATCCATCGTGCTTTCATTAGATTTATACCTTTAAGTCCAACTCGAAGATACTCAACTTCTCCTCGTCGCGAGGTCCTTATCCTCCTATCGAGAATTTTGTCCTCCTGCAACTTGTTGAGATACTATGGTGAAAAATCTTCGATGGAAGGTACCTGAATTTGATATTTTGGATCTTCAATCAATAAAGGTTCATACAATCACAAGTTTTCCACATTTATGACGGAATAGATCTGCATATAAGCTGGTAGATCTAGGAGGAAATATTTCTCACCAATTTTGTCATGAATTTTGAAAGGACCATATCTAATTGGTTTCAACTTTTTACCTTCCCCTTGAAGTCTTTATTTGCTGATGTACAACCAGACTTGATCACCAACTTGAAAACTATGCTCAACACGATGCTTTTCATGCCTCACTTTATACTTTTCTTGGCTCTTTTCCAGCTATTCCTGTACTGCCTGGTGAATTTCCTATATCTGTTCAATAAACTTGGTTGCTTTGTCCACATCGCCGTGTCCATCAACTGCTATGCCTTTACCAAAGGAAAAATCCAAGGGAGACTTTGGTACAAAACCAAAACAAGTCTCAAAAGGAGATCTTTGAGTAGAAGAATGTTTCACATGATTGTAAGCATGCTTTACATAACACAAATGCTCATCCCAAAGCTTGGGATGCTTGCTGCAATAACCTCGAAGCAAATGTACCACTGTCCTGTTTACCACTTTTGTCTGGCCGTATGTTTGCGGATGAAATGTCGTGCTCTTCTTTAACTTGGTGTCCATGAGCTCCCATAAACTTGACCAAAATTTCCTGACAAATCGAGAATCTCGATCAGATACAATAGAGGTGGGTAACCCAAAATGAACCCATACATTTTGAAAGAACAACTTCGCAGTTTTTTTTTCAGCTGTGACCTCTTTAGTACATGGTGTCAAAATACACATCTTACTGAACCTATCCATAACTACATACAAATAATCATGACCTTTTCTGGACATCAGCAATCCTCCAACAAAATCCATGGATAAAATTTCCCAAGGACAAGAAGGAATTGGAAGTGGATTGTACAAGCCTAATTTTCTGTTACTTGGCTTTCTTGTATCACACATAGTACATCCTTTAATATATCTTGAAACTGTTTCATTCATTCGTGGCCAATAGCATAATCTTTGTAATTGTGCAACTATTTTACTTACACCAAAGTGACCTGAAATTAGAGAAGTATGTGCTTCTCGAATCACATTAACTCTTTCAGCTTATGGAATGCATAATTTTCCCAAATGATATAAGAGTTTGTCCTTTATAAAGTAATCCAATTATTCCACCTACTTGCCATGACTTAAAGTTTCATATACATCCTTAAAATCTGTGTCTTGAGCATACTGTTCAATATAGCTTTCGTGCATTACTGAATTATGCTGAAGAATTGTGGATGCATTTATGACTGGTCTTGATAACATGTTTGTAGCCTTATTATGTATGCCTTTCTTATATATGATTACAAGATGAAATTGCTGTAAGAAACCCATCCAATGATAATGTCTTGATTGTTGCAATTTAGTTTGTGAGTGTAACTATTGCAGTGGTTAATGATCTGTAGTTTGTGAGTGTAACTATTGCAGTGGTTAATGATCTGTATGTATGCTTGTTTCTTTTCCCATTATGTAATGTTTCCACTTTTTAACACTCTGTACTAATGCATACAATTCCTTAGCGTATGTAGGATAGTTAACTACTGCTGATGTGAATGTCTCAGAATGAAAGCATATAGGCTTTCTGTGTTGCATCAACACTGCCCCCATGGAATGTTCACTTGCATCTGTCTCTATCTCAAATGGATAATAAAGACCTGGCAGTGCTAGTACTGGTGCTGTACTGATCCTTTCTTTCAATGTGTCAAAGGATTTCTGATGTTTTCATCCCAACTGAAACACCTGTTTCACACTTGTCAAAGCATGTATAGGAGCTGCAATCAAAGAAAAGTTAGAAATAAATTTTCTCCATTATTGTGCTGCCCCTAAGAAACTTCTAACTTCTGTAGCAGTATTGGGCTTAGGCCAATTGACAATGACTTCGACCTTAGAGGGATCTATCTTCAATTCACCATCCCCTACAATATAACACAAATAATTTAAATATGTCTTGCCAAATTCACATTTTGATAGTTTTACATAGAGATTTTCTCTTTTTAACACATCTAAAACCTGCTTTACATGCTTTATATGTTCATCCCCTATCTTACTAAAAATAAGAATATCATCTAAGTAGCCTATTACAAAATCATCTATAAATGGCCTAAACACATCATTCATGACACACATGAATGTAGGTGGAGCATTGGTCAAGTCGAAAGGCATAACCATCCATTCATAGAGTCCTTGCTTTGTTTTGAAAGCAGTCTTCCATACATCTTGTTCTGAAACTCTGATATGATGGTAGCCGCTTCGGAAGTCTAACTTAGTGAAGTAAATTTCATCTTTCAATTGATCTAATAAATCATCTATATGCGGAAGAGGATAATGATTCTTTATTGTTATTTTATTTAATGCTCGTAAATCAATGCACATTCTCCACGAACCATCTTTCTTACGTAACAACATAATAGATTAGGGGAATTTTGGGGTCTAAAATGGGCATCCTAAGGAAATTATAAAATAATAATGGAAATAATAAAATAATATTAGATTACATCATCAAATGTTTGAGGAAAAAAAGAATAAAATAATAATAAAGTAATTAAACTATTTTTTCAACTTATCTCCCTAATTTTTAACCCAAATTTCGAGTATAACACTGCTAGCATTTCATCCAGAGTGGGTTTCATGTTGCATACTGGATAAAATGAGAAATACATGAAAAACATGATTGCAATCACATTTTTCATGTATTTCTCCTTTTTCATGTAGGAGGGTTCATCGAAAGTATGCCACATGGGTACTCCTTGGATGAGAAATTAAATTTTGCATCCAACGAGTACTCCCACTTGAATTTTGAGAAAAAACTTAGGGAGATAAGTTGAAAATACGAGTTTAAAAAGTAGATTTATTATTTTATTATTTTTTATTCTTTTAACCTTTTTACTTCAAAAATGGTGAATCATCCCCCATGGTTGACATCATCATCTTGAACCCTATTGGTTGTACATTTTTCTTAGGATGCCCATTTTAGACCTCAAAATTACCCTAATGAGGCGATCCGCATGGTGAAGTGCTTGGTCGTATAAACCCTTGATCGAGCAATTCCTGTACTCGCTTCTTTATTTCTGCATTCTCTAGAGCTAATAACCTGTACATTCCAATTTTAGGAAGAGGATCATCTGGTTGCAAATAAATTTCATGTTCTATCCGTCGCTTGGGAGGAATCCCTTTAGGCTCTTGAAACATAATATCATAATCAGAAGCAACTTTAACAAAATCTACTTTCTGTTTAGGATTACAGCCTTGAAAAGCATCGAAATTATCAAGATCCCTTTCTTTTACAATCATAAGTAAAAATTGTTTACTTAAATTTATAATTCTTTTCATCTGTCCTGAATTTATGAGAGTGTAGTTATCTTTGAGTTTATGAGATCTTAATACATATTCAATTCCATCCTTAGTGAGTTGATACTTATTCGCCCTTCGATAGAAGACATCATATCTATCATACAAGTATGGACTCCCTAGTACAATTCCACATATATCCAATGAGACTATATCTAGTTCAACCTCATATACAAACTCTGATCCAATTGCAAAACGAAGTTTGCATTGTTTTGTAACCTATAGTTTAGTTTTATCACAGACCCAACCCAATGGGTATGGCTTTTTATGAGGTTTAGTTTCAATACCCAATTTATTTACAATTGATTCAGCAATCAAATTAACTTGAGAGCCACTATCAAACAAAGTATCAATTTTAGTATGCTTAGAAACGACTCTAATATGAAATAACTCATTTCTTTTCCTCTCATCATTTTCATTATCAACAAAATGCGAAGAAGTACTTGTAGATGCTTGAGAATTTTTACCTTTTATACCTGTAGCTGTAATTGTTGTTTAGTCCCCTGAATCTGATCCCAAGTCCTTTGCATAGTAGTAGCATTATTTCACTCTTTATTCCCAAACTTCTTAGGCTTCAATTCTAGATGCAGTGTCCAGCAGTGTGCTTCATCATGTCCTTCTTTCTTACATTGAGTGCATGTAGGCTTTTCTTTCTTTACAATGTTCTCTTTCCTTTCCTTCCATTTTTGTTTCTTCTTTTCCTTATTCTTGATTTCAATAGATTTAGATGACTTTCCAAGATCACGAGATACATTTTTACCCCTAGATTCTAGATGAGTTGCTTGAACTGATACACCATCTAAGCTAGTCGGATTAAACATCATTATGGTATGCCTCAAATAACTATGTAGGCCACCTATGTATTTCAATAATGTTTCTGGTGAGTCCAATGATATGCCTAGTGTCAAAGCTCTTTTACGAAATTCCTGAGTATAACTTTGCACACTTTGACCCTTTAACTGACGCAATGTTTGCCAACTTATCATAGCTTGTTTCATATAAGCCAAAGGATAAAATTGTTTTTTAATATCAGAAACAAATTCATTCCATGTCAGAATGATTTTACCATATTTTTGAAGATCTGCTTGTGTCTTACCTTCCCACCAAACAAGTGCGGTTCCTCCAAGACGAAGGCTAGGAAGCTGGATCTTCTCTCTTTCTAAAACAAATTTTTGTACCCTGCTATAAATTTCAATTTTTCTTATGCACTTATCAAGCTTTTCAACGTTAAGTTCACCATGATAAATTGGAAAATAATTTTTTACATCTAATTTGATCAAATATGATTTCTTACTCTTCTTCTTTTTAGAAGAACTAGATTTATGAGAAGAAGACGATGATGACGATGATGGTGATGATGGAGCAGATGGTGGAAATAATGAAAGGGGCTTTTCACCTAATTCTTTGTTTGGTTTGGGTGATGAAGTGATTTCACCTTTTTTCTTTTTAAACTCTTTATACATCTTTTCTACCATCGCACGTATTGTCATGAAGTTGTCCTAGAATTGAGCTTATGTTCCCAATATGTTTTCTTTCGTCATCTTCTTTTGCGAAAATACCCTTCCAATCTTTGGATTTGCTTCAACAAGTTCTCCTTCTCCTCACTTGGAATTTGACCTAGTAAGAATTCAATCTTCACATGACATTGTCAAACCTTTAAAAATTAACCTTAAGCTCTGATACCACTTGATATATATTTATGAAAAAGGTATTATTGACATTTATGTGAGAAGCTTGTGCTATTTAGTGCAATAGATCGAAAATTTTGCGAATAACATAAACATCATAAGAAAATGAAAACACAATCAAACACATTAACACAACAATAATTTAATAACGGAGTTCACCAGACTTCTTGGATACGTCTCTGGGTCGTTAGCTTCTAGTGCTGAATGCTTTATTTTGTCTTCAAAATGCTTTTATAGGTATGAGCTCAAAAACAAAGACTCAAATGAGAAAATGGACCTCACCATTGTGATCGACTCGAAATTTCGGTCAAAACGAGTATAAACTTTCCTATATTTCGCCACTGTGACCTCCATACCCCCTGGAGAATTCAAAACCACCTCTGCTATGCACAAAACCACTTTTCCTGCATAAAAACCACCTTCTCTGAAACAAAACAACCTCGAAATGTGCGCTGGCGGTCTTGGGCGGATTCGACTCTACAAATATATAAAAAAAGTATCGGTGGCTTGATACACAAGCTTCACCGCAGGTGAATTGGTCTCCCGCTCCATTGTGAAGGTGCTTGTTTATATTGTATTTTGGAGGTCGGCGGGTCGAAAACCCCGTCGACCTTCCGTTGAATCTCCCGTCGGTTGTGGTGTCCATTTGTTGATATATATGGCACATATAAATGTTAATATATGCGATGGAAAACATTACGGAGTTTCGACGAATTGTTTACAATATATATATGATATATATTGAAGCATATGTGGCATCATTAATGTTAAATATTTCAGTGGTTACAATGTATTTGGTGCAACATTAATATCATATGGTTAAGGTTCCGACGGTTGTGGGGTTGACCCCAACCGTTCGGACCTTTTCCGACGGTGAAATCCATTCCCACTTAAATACAAAATTTGAAATGAATACCAAATAGATATGGTAGCTCAAACGGTAAGAAGATTTTGATGAAAACTTAGCCATTCTGGGAGGTCAGGGGTTCAATCCTCCCTGACCCCCAAAATTTTGGAAATAAGGCCAAATTGGGCAAAATCCAGGCTGCCACGTGTCAGTCTCGGATTGGCCCATTCCAACCAATCACACTTTGACACGTCATATATCCTGTTGACATCATCCTGGACATGTGGCATATCCTGAGAAGACACGTGTCCTGCTGACATCATCTGACCGTTGACTTTGAATTTTTGTCATTTTGCCCTAGTTTATCATAAACTTTGACTGGCCATATCTTTGTCACACGAACTTGGTTTTACACGCTGTTCACACCGTTGGAATCTTGTCGACGAACACTTCAACTTGATCCTATTTTCATCTACATTTAAAGACTTTGATCTGGAGGAAAAACTGAATCCATTTTGGATCAACATAAAAAATCTAAAAGATTTATGTGATGGATCTCCAAGACAAATCTCTAAATAAATCTACTCACAAAAGCCTCCCTTAAGATAAATATAAAAAATAAAATAAAAATATGTAGATAGATGAAAAATAATCTCTAAACTTAATAGATTTTAAAAATATATATTTTTCTATGATTAAATTTAATGAAGAAAAACAATTTTTAAAAATTAGTCATTTTCATCTCAATACTAATAAAAAGAGTAATTTTGCATAGTGTGTGGTGTTAGAATTGTGGTTATTGTGATGAGAGGAACTTTACAACCTAATATGAAGAGATGTTGTAACACAACCTTACATCTAAATCTAACAAATTAATACTTACATTAACAAATTAAAAAATATTAATAACATTTAAAATCAATGTCAGCTATAAATAAATACTTCAATTTCCACCTTAATTTTAAATCAAATTTTATATAGAGATAAAGTAATTGAAAGTGAAAAAAAAAAAAAAAATTACTTTATAGTATGGGGTGATATGTATTTCCTTCATATAACTTGAGTGGGCATAATAATAAACCTTGAGTGGGCCTAGCGGTTAAGAGCATGTGTTTCCTCCTAAGAGGCCACAAGTTCAAAACCGGAGGGGGGTAGAGTATGTATGCCTTCGTAGACTTAGTAGTTAAATCACTGTGGAGGTGGGTCCCTTGTCCCACAAACAAGGGGCTCTCATACACCAATTTAGTGTTTGGAATATGTGTCATGGAGGTGGGTCCCTTGTCCCACAAACAAGGGGGTCTCATACACCAATTTGGTATATGGCTTATGTGTCCCTCTTAAAATAAAAATAAAATATTCTCTAAATAGAAAATCAGCTATAGTAAAAATTGAAAAAAAAAAGTTATGTAGGTTTAATTAGTTGACCATATGACCTAATATAACTTCATGTAAAGTAAATAAGAGTAAATAAATATGTGAGTAAGATGTTTAAATCTTGTACTTTTGAAAAATACTTTAACAAGTGATATCAATTTCATATATATCTATATATAAAATAAAAATATTAAAAGAAAAAATGTATGTTGAATAGAATAAATTATCCAACGTGGGTTATTAATAAAATATTTTAATATGAATTAACATTGACGTTTACTTAAAAATATATTAAAAAAAAACCATTTTAATGTGGGCTGACAAAATGGCTCAATGCACGTGTTATGTAATCTCTATAGCATTAAAAAATACAATTTAAACAATGAAAAATCACACGTTTTTTGCACTCTAAAATAAGTTTGCACATGAAGAAATTTGATTTGCACATGAAGAAATTTGATCCTTCTCATCTGGGCTTAAGATGGATCTATGGTGGTTGATACTGCATGATTTGTAATTCATTCTATACTCAATGATATGTAACATTTATTCTATATTCAATTGATATGTAAATTTAAAACAAAAATGACATGTAAACATAATATTATTGATACTACACGATTTGTAATTTATTCTATATTTAGTTGATATGTAACATTTAAAACATATATATATATATATATATATATATATTACCAGTTATAAATAACATAATTTTATATAGTGAATAATAAAATAGAATAAAATAATTTTTTCTTATATTTTCACTTTCCATTGTAAAATGTGTAATTTATTCCATATTATTATAAAGAAAAAGAGAAAATTAAAATTTTATTATATTTAAAACATTTTATTTAGGCGCTGTTAAAAAAAATCCATCTAGAAGAATCAAATCTCTTGAGGTGCAAATATTTCCTCAAGTTTTGCACTAAAAAAGAGGTTTGCATCTTGAGAGATTTAATCCCTCTCAATTTTGGGTAGATCCGGACTTAAGATGAATCTATGTTGGTTACATCAATACAAGTAAAGAAATTTAATCAAAATATTAATTAAATAATAAAAAACCACTAAATCTATAAGGTTTTTTAATTGTTATATATAAAGAATAAAAAAAAAATTATGTAACAATAATATTTCTTGATTGTTCCTTATATTAATGTAATTGTATGCATATAAATATATAGAGTTTTTTGTAAAGTATAGATACTATTTGATTACAAGTACAATTAATTAAGAGAATATTTTATCCACATATTAAATTAAGGGTTAATTTAGCTCTCATGCAATAAAATTTGCCCCGAGAGGCTCTTTACAACATAGTGTGGGATGTGGGAGAGATACGTAGTGTGGGATGTGGGAGAGTGTTGTGCTATTCAACAACCCCCATTATTTTAGAATAATTACCTTAGGAAAAATATTGGGGACCCTTTTAAAAAATTTAGACTAGAACGCATAAAACCCTTAAGTGATTAATTCAAATAGAAACATGAATGAAATGGGTTAAAAATGTTAAGTTTTTGTTTAAAGGATACTTAAGCAGAGAAAACTAAACAAACATGCAAGTAAATCACAATCACAAGATCGCATGAATGACATATGGCTTCTAAAATTCCACTCTAAACGATTTGCAATGCGAAAAAAAATAAAGCACTTTAATAAAGGAAAAAGGCTTTGCTCGAACGATATTCCATGAAAAGAAAATCACGAGACCCATTGCCGTGTTGTAATCAATCGCAAATCCTTCACATTGAGATATCCATCCTTCACATTTCCTCGAGGCGATGTACTCCATCACATTGCACTTTCGCTACATGACCACTACTGCTCATTGTCCTATTCCGTTGAAATTGCGATTGTGATATCTCAATCGAGAAAAGGTGGCTATCCAAAATTTTCAGAAGCTTATGCATGAATAAGATCTGTGATGCGAAAATATCTCGTTTAAATGTTTAAATGATTACGCGGGCACATCCACCCATGATTTCCATTAATGTCAAACTTAAATGGTTTAACAGCTCATGCCTGTAAAAATTATTTGTAAAAAAAGTATTGAATTTTTGGATTATCCGCATGCCAAGTTTCATTCACCTAGTATTTCCATTATTACAATACTTTCTTATCTGTAAAAAATATTGCCTCTTTTCTACTTATCATTCTTGATTGTTCGCAGGCAAGTCCAAAAAAGAAGAGCCTTCATAAATATCAAATGCTGCGAAGAAATCCAAAAAACTCATGGCTCCCATTAATCCTACAACTTCTGCTAGTGAAGTAACAGAGATGATCCCATTATTCACAAACATGACATGCGCGTTAGAGAGTGGTTCTTCCTGTTGGGAAGAAATGTTAATATTATTTGAATATGAGAAACCCCATAGGGTTGAAAGAGAAGCTACTGCAGATGCTTCTGGTTCTTTAGAAACTACTATAGAAGAGGTCGCCAACTCTTTTATACACCGGATTGCTACATGCCCAAAATTTTTACTATATATTGAGATAGTAAAATGGATAATCTACAATCTCAATATTGGAGACCGAACTTTCCTGACAAGTAGAGGAACAATAATAGGATCTTTCAGAGCTGAAGATTTGAAGAAAATGTACCACATTCCAAACCCGGAGAAGGTATACGATAAAGAATTTCTAGCGCAATTTCCAAGGAGAATGAACTAAAGTCGAAATCCATAAACCAGTGGAGGAAAAACCCAAATAAGCATAACAATGATGATAAGTGTATGTATTCCACTAATTCCCTTGCTAGTCCCTATTGTTATATTTATGCAATGATGTCTAAACTCTTCGGCAAACCCAATATTACTAAATTCTCAGTTGAATGGGTTCCCCTTATGGAAGCAGTTACATATTCTTATATCATGGACTGGGGAACCATTTTTTTCCAATAATATTTCCACCCAAATTCTTGAATATAGAAAGAATCGTTCCATTTCATCCAAAATATTTCCCCCATTTTACATGAGTGCTAACATTATGGATGTTGTATGTTTTACCTCAGATTTTCGAACCATGGGCTGGAAATGGACTACCTAAGACCCTACTCCCATTCATGTCTATCATAGTATTCTATGGGAATCAAAATATGAAACCCATTTTTACAAAATCTACCATGGAGTGATGCTCCCATTATTTCAAGATGCATTTAATGAAAAGGCCCCCAGATTATCCAAGGAAGCTCAAGCCGAATTCTCCTCCATTGGAAAATGGTTTCGTGCATAATTGTTTACTTATGTCAGAGTCTTTGGAAGCTTGGCTCAACCACATGTACTACCATTGTATGTTCTAGATAAACTTCTCGCAAGAGAAATCACTTATCAGAGTGTCGGTAATGGATTAAATAAGTTCTTGAAGGAAGCAAAGAAAGCTTCGTGGCCCTCTTTTCCTAGTCACCGTGGTGTCTATGCATTAGACAATTACAAGCATGCAGGGTTAGAGGTCAATCAAATTCAACACTTTAAATTGTTTAAAATTTCAAAGAGGAAATATGACCCAAATCAGGTTTCCTTTGATTTCAAAACTCAAGTGAAAATAAGACCATTAGTGCATGAGGATGATGATTTTGATGACTTGTTTGAGTCAGTCGACACTTATTATGCAGTATCAATTGTTGGTTGATCGTCCCTAAAATATCTATATGTATGATGAACCTACAAAGATTGGCATTCCAACATTCTTATGATGATGAGGAGTATATTATTATACTTATGATGATGTTTTTTTCTCTTTAACAATAACACCCTTTATTTTTGGGTTAGAGTTAGGCACGTATATCGCCACAAATCCCTTATCCATTTGGAATCTATTTATATTAATAAGCATTATGGTTTCGAGGTTAGAGTTAATGGATTACCACTTGTGGTACATGTTATTATGAATATTTCCACTTTTGGTCAAAGTTACTCTTCCTTTGATAATCGAACCTAGAACAAGGATATAAAACTCCAACAAATTTACTACTAAACCACAGCTCGACCACACTTATAGTGATAGACTATTGATACAAGTTTAATCATCTAAAAAATGATATAAATATATGTCATTATAATTTTGTGTATCAATACTTAATTGTAAATTATAAATTATAATTTTATCTATACACATGTTCCAAAGTACAAATATTTTCACACTTGGAGATCTTGTTGTGGAATAATTCTTTTGGAATCAATTGTGTCAAGTACAGGAAATGTATGACGCTTTGGGTGGAAGCTCCACCCATTATTAGGGACACATAAAAATTTCATAAATGTAAATACTATAGGACTAGAATAAATAGAATAATTCATTAATGGTAAATTGAATAATTCATTACGATTAAGAAGATTTGACCTAGATTAATATCAAAATTATAAAAAAATTCTAACAAATTCTAAGAACACTACAAGGAAAATACCCTCTAGCGGAGGTTATAAAGGAGGCTTTTAGTGTTATAAAATTGGCAAAAATTGTCAATTTTTTTTTTCTACAACATCTGTTTATGGTTACAGAGGTTTCGGCGGAGCTTTTAACGGAAATTCAACACAACTTAAAAAACTGGGCGGCCAGAGGTTATTACATATGTTTTTTTCATCGGTCCGCTACTAAGGTTTCAACGCACTGGTGTGTGTCATCTAGACGATGGTCCTGGGCGGTCTAAGGTTCCTGCATCGGGCCGTCAAGATATAAAACTGCAACGGGTGCAGTGTTTGTGATACAATGTATGAGGCCATACCAATTGGTCTTGAGATTTGTGCGGTGCCCATAGGTCATCTCAACGCATCGGAACGTAGACTTATAGAAACGTACCGATGCACCGTATCATAAAAATGCACCGATATTTATAATTGGTATTGGTATTTTTGTAGTGCCCATACATCGTACAAATGCACCGGTGCGTAGTCTCACATAAAAGCACCGGTGCGTAGTATCGCACAAACACACCGATATTTTTAACTAGTTTTGGTATTTGTGCGGTGCCCATAGGTCATAGAAATGCATCGGCGCACTACAACATACAAACACACTAGTGTTCATTTTGTATTTTTTAGAAACATCGACATGTGACAGTGCGATTATTTTGATTTTTCTAAATTCATTATTCATCAAAAGTCGACACATCTTATAACAATATTCATATTAATTAAATTTTTATTAATGCATATGAATGTGATGTTTGGATTAATTTGTTATATCACATCATAATTATTGTGATTTTTAAAAATTCATTATTCATCAAAAGTCGACACATATATATCTTATAACAATGTTCATATGAATTAAATTTTTATTAGTGCATTTGAGAACGATAATGGAGAATGCAATAGAATAAATTAAAACATATTTTATTATATATATATAGTCTTTGTCATACAAAATGGGATATTTATTGGTATCCCCTTGTCTTTCAATTGGGACACTATGTCCATTAAATTAAACAAAATGTCTGATTACAGGCAAATATTTCAAAAAATACAACGTCTTGCTTTGATATCCAAACATAGTGATCATCATTCTTCGCTTGAACTGCTCTCACTGCTAGAGCTACTTCCATGACTTGGGGTTATTTTCAGGAATGTTTTTTTCATGGTGTTGATTGTTTTCTTCTTCTTCACCTTCCATATACGTACAAACATAAAAATAAACTGAAATGAGTATATATACATTGGTGAGAATAATGAAAATTGCAATATTAAATAATATACATCAATGCAAATCGAAAAGAAAATTGACGTACCATAGCAACAATTGACTCATAAACTATACACATTCTTTCAAAACCATGTACCATACCATCTTTCAAAATTTCATCTATTGGCGCAGTTCCATACTTTTTTTCCTGCAAGTTTTATACCCCATAACAAATCATTTATTTAACATAAAAGATTTTTTTTGTTCTATTAATTATAGACGGAGCTAAGTAAAACAAGATCGATAGATGCTTACAAATTTCACAATTAATTTATGATATACTAACATATAATCACAACCCATATTTAACCCAATTTCAATCAATTCATTTGATGGTTCTTCTTTGTATGTTAGCACCAGTTTGAAGACATTCAATGATGATTTTTGTAAAACAACTTAAAAAATACAAAAAATGAAATCTAGCCAAGTTGCGATAAGGAAGTAACAATTACTCACAAACTTAGATATCAACCCTTTTCTTCCTTGTTGTCCTGTTTTATGTGATGAATGGGTTCCATTTTCTGTTCTTTTCTGCAAGAAAATTCTTGAAAATTAATATTTAATGCTAATTATTTATTTATTGTACCTCATTATCGAAAAATTCAATGATTACATATTATATTTGAAGCACGTTGTTGTTGAGATGGCTCCTCCTGCGATGCAATTTTGTCCATTTCTTTGACCATCTCCTTGTACACCTTTTTGGACATTCCTATTGGCATATTTATGATATCAGCTCATTCATCTTTTGAGATTTTCATAATCTTCTAGAAACTGTAACATGACAATAAACTATTTAATTTTTATATTGATATATGAAAAGTAACTATAACAAAAGTGATATTTATAAATAATTCTAGACAAGCATTTAAAGGAATATTACTTTTTCATTCCTTCTTTTTTGTTGTAGTATGTTTTTTCTATTAAAAGTCTGACATGTCTCATTGACCCATTCTCTGGAAAATCTTCATGTAGTTTAGATAAAATTTGGTTCTTGGAATCATTGGATTGGTTTTTGTATTGTAAGTGGAAAGAATGTCTATACATTCGTTCCACTAGATCCCTCAAAATTTTGTAAAAGTTTTTCCCCCTTTTGTTAACCTCCAACACCAGTCCAGATGAACTAAGGAGCAATTCATTTTCATTTGCATGTTCTAATATTTTTTTCTTTTCTTAGAACAACATTCCTTTTCTGAGTTGTTCGTCCCTGTAGAACATTAAACAAATGTTAATTAATAGACTATTTGACACATGCTATCTAATAATTTTAAGTATATTATTAATGAAAATTAAAAAAAGAAACTCATATTGGATCGATAGTATTTTTTCATTCACCTGATTCATCCTTTTGCAATTTTTCCATTAATCTTTTAAGCTCTTCTGGTCCTAGAACATAAATAATCTTATCGAGCTTCGTCATTTTATGGTTCTGCATGATACACAATAAACAATACATATTAGTTAAACTTACATATAGTTCAAAAATAATCTTTTTTGTAAATAATTTACAAAGAACTTGCCTTTTTTGCTTTTCTTGATGTGTTATCAATATTTTTGTTACTTGATCTCTTATCAGTCATTTCTTTATCAATATGAAACCTGTACCATATCATTCATTAAAATATTTATAAATAAATTGTCAACTTTTCAGGTAAAAAATAAATCTCAAGAAATTGGTGCGCCTTTAATGATGTACGCACCGACGTCGATGCGTGAGGGTACTATAAACGCACCACACAAACAATATAATAGATCGTACGGTGCGTGGGGGTATTTTAAATGCACCGCACAAACAATGTAATATATCGTACGGTGCTATCCTCATAACATAGAGCACTGGTGCCCTATTTTAGATATGGCGCACTAATTTAAAAAATTTGTTTTTAAATTTTTTATTACACAGTACTTGCACAGTGCACTTAGTTACGCAGGGCGCACCGATAAAAAAAAAATCCATTTTTTTCAAAAATTCACGCAAGGGTCGACATGGATTGGGATCCGAATATGCAAGTCATCCTGTGGGTTGGATGCCAATCTAAAATGAAAAGCCCTAATTCTGAAATCACAGAAATAGGGAGAAGAAAGGGTAGAAACAAAAAAAATGAAGACTTTAGGGTAAAAATGGATAAAACTGCCTCATTATACATCCTGAATAGTCTTCATTCCTTTGCTAATATTTACTTCATATACCTTAGCCTTATCTTTAGCACTAGGTTTCTGACATATATGTTCTTATATTTCCTTCTTGAAGGAAGTGTCCATTTGACAAAGTGTTTACATCTATCCACAATTTTGGTGGCTCCCCACACTTCTCTGTCACAATCTTCAAACAATTGTTCAACAAATTTCTTATAATCTTCATGATGTTGGATTATTCTCATCACCTACATCTGGAACTCTTTCATCTCTTCTAATCATCTTTGGTATTATTTCCATTGGTCAAAACATATTTGGTGATTGGGCCACTTCCTTCATTTTTTGTACCCATCCTTGTTTCAACTTTTTTGTTCTTGTAATAAGTCTGTTAGACTCCACATTAAGCTTCTTGGGTTTTTCTTCAACTGCGACCTACTTTACTTTTTCTTGTTCAGTGGGCTTGGAGGGTATCTTCACACTTACCTTTTGTTGAGTTGTTTCTCTCAACTCTCTGTTTTGTTTTTTCAAAAATGTTATCTTCATTTGGTACTTAACAAGAGCCTCTTTCATTTTTTCCATCTTGGGGTCTTCTTCTTCAAATTGCATTGTGTCTTATTCAAGCTGAAATGGGTCAATTTGATCCACCTCTTTCTCTTGTTTGTCCTCTGGAGTCTTAACAACTCCTTGAGGAACTGGTTCTGCCATGTCCTTCTTGACTCTCGACCTATTTCTAGGCCTTATCACAAACTGGTTATCTTTAATTGCCTCCTCTACTACCACTTGAATCTTGGTGGTCTGGGGTGGTGCCACCTGAACCTTTGGCTCCTTTGCTTTCCCTTTACTCTTTGACATATGTTTCTTATCCAGTTGTTATGTTTTCCTTTTAGTTTATTCTTGGGATGTCTATCCTTTTCCTCAACTTTCTTAGCTTCTTTCACTGCCTAAGTGACTTTATATTCATTCATTTCACGTGCTTCTTGTTTCTCTTCACAATTTTTTATTGATGAAGGATCTGCTTGTGGTGAAAAACTAAGACTGGATAAAAAAATCAGACTAATGAAATTTATTTTTATCCACTACAAACTTGACTAGAATTTTGATAAGGGAGAAAGGAAATAAACTGGACATGTGGTTGTCCTTTTGAAGTTGAACCTTTGTTGCCATTCTCTCCTAACTCTTGAGAAAGAAGAAAGATAAATTCATGGGAATTTTATTTGTGAAATGTAACAGAAGTCTCAAGTGGTATTGGCA
Source organism: Pinus albicaulis (assembly GCA_034641835.2). Lineage (NCBI taxonomy): Eukaryota > Viridiplantae > Streptophyta > Pinopsida > Pinales > Pinaceae > Pinus > Pinus albicaulis. The sequence continues at coordinate 1,040,552,075 of CM076579.1, forward strand.
AGCCCTGGTAAATCTACCTTCACATGTAAAATATCTTTGTAATATCTTTAACAACTCACTGTATTGGTCTTGAAGATATGTTGTGGGGAAGGTTGTCGAAAATTCATTGCTAAACTCAGGTTTAAAAAACTTCATAAAGGCCGAGACATCCAACTCATCACCCTTGAACCAATTCTCACCTGTTGTAGGGAGGCATGTGGCATTTGCAATAAAATTTTCTGTGACAACAATATCTAAATCCCCCAATTTAACTTTGTCAATTCTAAAATTCATGGCAAAAAGACTAGAAAGTTGTGTATGATAGCCTATTTTATGAATCATTTGGCCAAATGGAATGCATCCAACATTTTTAAAGGATAATCTAATAGTTGGGGAAGATTTCACCATGGCTAAGATCTTGGGCCCAGCGCACACGACATCCCCTCCCTTTCTGCTTGTGTTAGGAGCCATTTAACCGTAAAAATAGGTGGCAAACGTATTTGAATTGTTGGAAACTACATGTACAAGAAAGAGAGTGCGAGAATTCAAGTTTGTGATAGCACAAAACGTATTCTACATAACATCGCTGCATAGTGATGAAAAATCAACCCTACAACAAAGAAGATGAGTGGGAAAATTTTGTATTATGACCTATATATCACCCTAACCACTCAGCATTGCACATTAACTAGGATTTGTACCAAAAATACACGGCTTTGGGTGTTTATAATTAACTGTGTGCATGGAATACAGGTGTGCACAACAAGTTTTTTGGAAAGAAAATAATACGAGCATTACAAAGCTTAATTGCAATATTAAACATGGATTTCTGGGAATAAGAAACAGACCCCTAACTCACACCAACTGAAGATAACCCGTGCAGTAACAGATAACATGAAGGAATCACTGCACAATGATTGTGTAGCATCCTGCGTAGTGATGGCGTAGCACGACCTATGTTCTTCTGCAATTTTCTTTTCAACCTATGATCATCCTTCGAAACTTCATGCACATCAATCCAAATCAACTAACAACAATGAGAACTCATGGAAATGACAGTCACATTGTGAAAATTTGAATTTGATCCATAAACATTTAATGTTATGACAAATATTATGTTTGTTTGATGCTCCACTTGATGAATAATCATGTGGGAGCATGGGAACGTAGGATTATTTGGGTAATAGACATGAATATGATGATTGGGGCTGATTTATGGGGATATGGTGTTATGTGCTCATCATGTGTAATGATGATTTATCAAGGAGAAATAGGAATAAGGTAGAATAGGGGATATCAATGGTTGGGTTTATGGGGATAAGAAATAGTTTAGAAGGAAATAAGGGGATATGGGAATAAGATATGTAGGGTTAAGGGATAGTGAAAGAGGATAAGGGAAAATAAGAATAGGAAAACAGGAACAACATATATTTGATGAATCTTGAGGGGAATATGGGATACTAGAACTGGGAAAGAAGTGTGATATTCAAAACCACGTTTATTTGAACATCATCCCCTTGGCTGTAAATAAGTGTTCATGTGAACCTTATAACAGACCCTCATTTTGACACGAATGTCTTCACTCAAAGAATTGTGATGACAAATCCCAAAAATGCAAACACCATTTCATGTTCTTGACCAAAAATTTGACAACCAAATTCAAGACTACTTCCCATACAATGCTCAATAGAACTCATGAAAGTAAAAGGTTTATTGGTTTGATTTATTTCATAACATTAATTTACAGATTCGAAGACATTCAAAAACTGAAAAACTAATTGAATCTAACATTCGATACAGGCATATTATCCTTTTATTTGTCGGTTTAGTAAATGTGCATATATCTATATGTGTATATTATTGTAAATATTGTATCGAATTGTGTCTATAAAGCTCCATAGACAATATTATTATTTGTTGGTTGAAGCAAATGTGCATAAGTATATGTGGATGTTATTGTAAATACCATAATGAGTTATGTTATGAAGCTCCAATAAGCGGTATGTTTGTCATGTTTCAGTAGTGGTCATTGTAAATACTACAATGGGATGTGTTATAAAGCTCCATGGGCATTATGTTTTGTTTTTAGTGGTTTTTTAGTTTATTGCTGTCAGTGAACATCGAGGATGGTGTTCCCCCAAGGGGGAGGGTTCTGTAATAGCCCTGGTTAAAAATTCATGTAAAACATTTAAGACCAAGTTCTTGGGACACATATTCGAAGTGGAATGTTGGGAAAAACATCCTAGTGGGTGTTCATTTCGGTTTATTATGGCTAAGGAAATTGGAAAAGGCTATGGAAAATTCTTTAGAAAGGAATAAGACATTAATTGACATTTTATTTATGAAAATAATGGAAATTAGGAGAAAAGGAAGGTGAAAGGTCATAGGTTGCATGTGAGCAGGAAAATGAAGGAAAATAATGGAAAATGAAGGAATTTGAAGAAGCCCCAAGGAATTTTAGTACATTTATGGCTCCAAAGAATTGGTGGAAAATAACAACGCATTTTTATGAAATTTAAAACTACATCGGTGATTCTTAGTGGTATGCATCGGTTCATTTTACTACATGAAGGGAATTGGTGCTATCGACTATTCAAGCAATTGTGTGTTGTGTTATTAAATTGGCGCACTGTGTTTTTTTATTATTATATAAAAATAAATTTTCCATGGTGCACCATGTTATATGCAGCACCAGTACTTGTGTGTATACTAAAGCACCAATGCATAGGTATATTTTAGATGCACAATCCAAAAAACATCTGCTAAAACATCTGCCCGCCCACCTTCACTAGTGACTTCCACTACAAACAGATTCTTGGGCTATTTTTATAGGGGCTTGTTGACGGGAAAATTTGTCCGGCCAACAGTAGGGGATCTCCCTGGTAGAAAGTCCCAATTAGACCTTAAACCGTTTGGAGTAGGGATCCCGTCCAGAATGTGGGTCCGGCTACCACTTAAGATGACTTCTCTTCGGTCTCAAAAGAACCTGTTTGTTTGTAAGAATATCACTGAATGGTATTTTCCTTTATGGGTGTGTTCTGCAGGATAATTTATACCCATTGTTATGTGGGATTATTTATGTACTTCACTTGACCATTACTAAGGAAATTTATGACATAATTATGGAAAGAGTAGTTAAGAGTTAATTATCACTATTTCCTATAATTAATAGTAGTGACTTTGATGCAGGAGCATTAGACACTGGCCAGCGATGCCGGAATTTTGTCCACATGTTGTGGCTAGGAGAGTTTGAAAACAGTCAAATTATCACAGCTAGGTGTCAATGCCTTGGCTGTTTGTATTATTATTAGATCAGTTAAAGTTGTAGAAGTCGAATGGTTAGGTTTGGTCCGTTTGTCTTATTTAATTTTCGAATAATTGTAAGGAGGCTCTTGAATTTCCATAACGGTCCTCGTAGAGGAACCGAAAGGACATATGTTATGTATATGAATGTATTCCCTCGGATGGGGGAAGATAAAAAAAAAAAGATAGTAGAAGAGATTTTCTATAATAAACCGTGTGTATGAACAATTGCTTCCAGTTGAATGGATTTCAATTTCTGTCTATTATACATTGTCTTGAAATGTTAATGTTGTGAAAGATCGTTTAACTGTGGGCGATTGTGTACTGGTAATCCCGATTCTCTGTCTTTGAATTCCTGCAAGTGGCTGGATAACCTCTGAATGTAACCCCACTCATAGGCGGGGTCTGTGTAATAATTCTGGTTAATATTGCTGGAAATCCTGAACAAAGAGATGGCGTTGTTTCATTGTTAATTGAAGACCGAAACTGGAGATTTAACCCGAGTTAACAACTGAGGCGAGCGCAAACCTGACGTACACCCTTGGTAAATCACTGTAGCAAAACCACGAGCGGTTTCCGAACCATTCCGCACCACTTTTCAACCATAAGTGGTAATCTTCGGTCGGGCAGCGATTGCATAGGAATTGCGACGCATGTCCTGGGTGGTATTGGAAGCCACCAGTTAAAGTACGCCTTCGCGCATTAAACTCCGACTGTGGACGCCGAGCGGAATGCACGTGAGTCGTTGATCTGGAGGCACGACATCGAACGGTGATTGCGCGTTGAAACTGCCCGGAGGTTAATGAAGGTGAGCGGAAGTTAAGCCAGGTACGATACGAGCGGTTGATTATGTTATGTGGGCCCGGTCCAAAAGTTTATTATAAAGTTTGGTTCCAAGCATGGTGTATAAATATAAAGCTGAAGATTTAATTATTATAAAGTGTCGGGATTTTATATAAGGCGCGCGGAATATACATTTAACATGTGAAGTTATAAACCTTGGTTATAAAGTTTGGGGATATCTATATATACCAGTGGGAAATTATAATATAACATTCGGTATATGTGAATACGTTTATTTGTCAATTTCTTTGAAATTGATAAATAAATATAAAGGAAGATAAAAAGAGCCACGTGGGCAGTCCAAGGGGAAAAGCTGACAGAGCCACGAAGCTGTAGAAAATTAAATATTACAGAGCAATGAAACACATAAAATATGCGGAAAATACAAGCACAAAAAACACATAAAACCAGAGAGACACAGATATACGTGGTTCACCCAGTTTGGGCTACGTCCACCCCGAACAGCCAGTCCTTCCTTTATATTATCCAACAAAGTGAAGAGACAAAACCTACAGCAGATCCGCTGTAATATCCTCTGTTCTCTCTCACAGTCTCCCTCTCTGTTTCTCGCTCCGAGAATACACACATCATATACAGCCATAATACAATGCCCCCATATATACAAGGGGGTTGCCTTCTAGGGCAAAAAAACCCTAATCTAAACATAACTTCTACCGTCAGATCATTTGCCTAATGAACGGCCCAGATTGACTAGAAATTACTATACTTTTACAAGGCAATTTTACATCCGTTTTTAGCTTCGGGGGCGCTGCCCGAACCCCGCCGGGGGCTTTCGAAAGCGTCGGCCGCTCTTGGACCCCCCACGACATCCTGTCTCCAGAATTTCTGCGTCAGCGTCTTTCTCAGTCACGAATGTGTCCAATGTCATGGATACAAAGTAAACAAGATAATCGTGCTCCACACCCAACATGAAGTCAGCGACCATCCCTCCATCGGGCACCGACCTTGATTTGCCGGCCATTTGGTATCAAAGCATGTTCTCGACCAGTGTGGGGAGATAGACATGGCAATCCGAGTTGGTAGAGGTGTTGGCAGGAGGAGACCCGTTGCCAACGCAGAGGTGTTGGAGATGTTGCAGAGGGTCGAGGCCAGAATGGATGCCGTGGAGAGAAGACAACCCAGAGATCCTGAAGACATCAGCGAACCTGAAACAGAAGAAGCTGAAGAAAACGTTGAAATTCCTCTTGACTTGAGGCTCCTGAGAACTGTTCTGGGATCTGCAATTAAGCCCAGGATTGAAGTATCGAGTTATGCAGGGGGACTGAATCCAGAAGAGCTGGTGGACTGGATAAATGAATTGAAAAATTTCTTTGATTACGAAGAAATAAGTGAGGACAAAAATGTCAAGTATGCAGTAACAAAGCTGAAAGGACATGCTGCACTTTGGTGGGATGGAGTGCAGGCAGAAAGGAGAAGAGTTGGCAAGAAACCTATCAAGAGCTGGACCAGAATGATGGCCAAATTAAAAGGTAAATTCCTGCCTAGTGATTACCAGCTGACATTGTATAGACAAATGCAGAACCTGAGACAGAGATTACTGACAGTAAAAGAGTACACAGAGGAATTCTACAGAGTAAGTATAAGAGTTGGGCAATTCCAAGACACACCATAGAAGACTGCCAGATATGTGAATGGTCTCAGATTGGAGATTCAAGATGAGATTGGTCTTCTGTCTCCCAAGACAGTAGAAGAGGCCTATCAGATGGCCTTGAAAGCAGAGGAGAAACTCCTGAGGAAACAGTCTGCTAAGAAGAGAGGTACTTTCCGTGGGAAGGGAAGTCAGGGTGGTAGAAGAAAGCCTACACCCAGGAATGGAGCTGACAGTAGCTCACCTCAGAATGCATCTATAGAAGATGATACAAAGGGTAGAAGGGGTTCTTACAAAGGAAGAGGAAGAGGAGACAGAGGCAGAGGCAGAGAATTGAGGTGTTATAGATGTCAACAAGTGGGACACAAGCACTATGAATGTCCAGAGAATGTGGGTGCTAGTCCAAGGAATGCTGTTGTTGGCCAGGCTGGAGAAGAAGCTGAAATTGAAGAAGAAATTCTTCCAGAGAGGGGAGAATCTTTGGTGGTAAATAAGGTCCTGTTGAAGCAAGCCAAAGAAGTCACTGAACCTGCACAAAGGAAGATTTTTTTTAGGAGCATATGCAAATTCCAAGGGAAATGCTGCTAGCTAGTCATTGATAGTGGTAGCACAGACAATCTGGTTTCCACTGAGGTGATAGAAAATTTGAAGTTGAAGACTAGGGAGCACCCCACTCCCTACAGGGTATCCTGGCTGCATAAAGGGCACCAGCTGGTTGTGAAAGAACAATGTGAAATAGAGCTGCAAATGGGCAAGTACAAGGACAAAGTGTTGTGTGATGTAATGCCCATGGATGTGTGTCATATATTGCTGGGTAGACCTTGGTAGTTTGACAGAGCAGCAGTGCATGATGGCAAGAAGAACACCTACAAGTTCTTCAAATATGGGGTACATCATACATTGATACCCATGGAAGAAGGAGAGCCATCCAGCAGAGTGATTGATCCAAAGACCTTGTTGTTGAGTGGGAAGGAATATCTGCAGCAGATAGAAGAAGAAGAGGTAAGCTTTGCTTTAGTTTGCAAACCTAAAGTAGTTCTTACTTCCACAAAGATTTCTGATTTACCAGTAGAGATACAAGAGATGTTAGACAATTACTGTGACATTGTTGTGGATGATTTATCTACGAGTCACACCGTAGCAGTGAGAATTCGTAACCACGGATAGATTTTATCCCTGTCTAACCTTTTCCAAATAAGGCAAATGTATAGTGATGATCCATAAAGAAATGAAGAATCAGAGGTAAGTACAAGAATCGATGGACAAAGGACTCGACAGAGAAAGGAGGAGTCCATAGTTTACCGCAAAGATTATTCTAAAGAAAGATGAGGTCAAGATATGTGTACCCATTCCAGGCAATTAATAAGATCATAATTCCGTGTGAAAATATTCGCTTTGGTCAATTTAGTGTGTCCTAAATTGCTAACATAAATTATCAACAAGGGATTCATAAGCTGACGAAGTGTGGCGCACTATATGTGCAAGATAACCTATCTCTTATTTTTTGTCGTTTTTGGATTTTTATGAAATTCTAAAAGACAAGTATGGTTATGGATATTCAAGGCAATGATGTCCTTTATAATGATTTACCAACTTGAAACTGAAAAAGGAATTTGAAACATAAAATGACAAAACTTGAAAGGAAATGAAAAGGTGCTGCTAGTCTAATAAATCAAAACAGTGAACTATTGAGCATGAAAACCAAACTATTCTTGCTGCTGTCTAAACACAAAAGAAACTATGCTTAAAGAAATCCAAAATTGCAACAAAGTAAATCTAAATCAAATTACATCAAGTTGTCTTATGATCCCTCATCATTAGTCCAGCTATGATTTTCGGAAGTAACCATAAACAATTTGAGTAACTGATATCTAACTTGCAGAAAGTAAACTAATATCAAACTACACATTCATACTTCAATCCCTCACCATCAGTCCAGCTGTGGCTTTCGGAGGTAACTGAAAATGACATGAGCAATTTAATATATCTAATCTTGCAGAAAGTAAACTAATATCAAACTACACATTCATACTTCAATCCCTCACCATCAGTCCAGCTGTGGCTTTCGGAGGTAACTGAAAATGACATGAGCAATTTAATATATCTAACTGGCAGAAAGTAAACTAATATCAAACTACACACTCATACTTCAATCCCTCACCATCAGTCCAGCTGTGGCTTTGAAATCGAAATGACATGAGCAACTAATATTTGTGACGAACTATCAAACAATGTGCAAGATCAATAAAAGCAAGGCTGAATTAAAAAAAGCAAATTAAAGTAGCAGAATAACACATTCCCATGTCATTAGTCAAAAGATATGCAAATGCCTGGGCTGCCATGAAAAATTATGCTAAAAGCTATGATTTCAGAAAGCAATCTAAGTAAGGAAATATGACAAAACATAATTGAAAGCAACTTATCTAGAAAACATGTAAAAGCCTCCTTGGATAGCAGGGGCCCTCTGCTACCAATTTGGTGAAGTCCTTCAGCTCCTTAAAGTTGTAATCAAAACAGCATCAAAGAACTGAATTTCTCTATTAAAAAAAACTCACAAATCTACATCCCATTCCATCTTGAACTTTGTTACATAAGACTTCTCTACTACTTTTTCATTACTTCTTCATTACCTATGATAGGAGAAAGCTTCTCCTATTTATACAAAATATGAGGAGTCATCTCATTAATGGGAGTCCATGAATCTCTCCCTCCATCTCTAGAGTTACAATCAAAATAGGGAATGATAAGACACATGTCTTTCTAGAGTTTCAACACAACTAAGAGATGAGACACATATCCTCTTAGAGTTTCAATACAACAAGGAAATGAGACACATATCCTCTTGATCCCATAATCTTCTCCAACCAAATTCGAATTTGGCCTTAGAGTGCCACATAAGGGTCTTCTAGAAGTCTCCTTTTGACCTACACATGTCACAAAACTCATAACACATACATAGATATATGAAACTATGTTAATTTTCTAGTTTCTAATCATAAATTCACTTAAAATACATAAAATAAATAACTTTGGAAAACAAGGATCCTAACTCATATATTTATGAAAATGGTTACTTGATGTAGGGTTTTAGGTCAAATGGCTATGAAATAAGAGCTAAATGGTTATGAAATAATGGAAATATGTATGAATATGGAGAACACTTTTGAGACTACTAATTCCTTTACCCGCAGACTCTTGAGGATTTGATGGATTGTTTGAGTGGTGCTAAGTATTTTTCAAAGATAGATTTAAAAAGTGGATACCATCAGATTAGAATAAGAGAGGGTGATGAGTGGAAAACTGCCTTTAAAACAAATGAAGGACTATATGAATGGATGGTCATGCCTTTTGGGTTGTCAAATGCACCTAGTACTTTTATGAGACTTATGAATGAAGTATTGAAGGAATTCATTGGTAAATTTGTGATAGTATACCTAGATGATATATTAGTCTTCAACAGAACTAAGGAAGAACATTTAAGGCATCTTAATCATGTCTTGAAGAAGCTGCCCCAAGAGAAATTGCTGATAAATTTGAAGAAATGCTCATTCATGAAAGAAGAGTTGGTGTATTTGGGTTTTGTTGTTTCTGCAGAGGGATTGAAGATGGACCCAGAAAAGGTTAAGGCAATTGTAGAGTGGCCTTCACCCAGAAATGTCTTTGAGGTAAGGAGTTTCCATGGACTTGCTAGTTTTTACAGAAAGTTTATAAGAAACTTCAGTAAGATTAATGCACCCATAATTGAGACAATAAAGAAGAGCAAACATCCATTTAAGTGGACTGCTGAAGCAGAGAGAAATTTTAAAGTTTTGAAGCAAAAGATAACAGAGAAGCCTGTTTTAATTCTGCCTGATTTCACCAAACCATTTCAAGTAAAATGTGATGCCAGTGGGGAGGCCATTGGAGCTGTGTTGAGTCAGGATGATAGGCCTGTAGCCTATTTCAGTGAAAAGCTGAATGACACCAGGAGAAAGTATTCCTCTTATGAGAAGGAATTCTATGCAATTGTTCAAGCATTGAAGAAGTGGAGGCACTATTTGATGTCCAGAGAATTTGTATTGTATTCTGATAATCATGCTTTGCAGTATATTGTACAGCAGCCCAAGTTGAAACACAAGCATGCTAAATGGGTTGAGTATCTCCAAGGTTTTAATTTTGTTTTGAAACATATAAGTGGCCAAGAAAATAAAGTAGCTGATGCTTTGAGTAGGAGGCACATGCTTGTTCAAGAAACTAATTTTGAAGTTGCAGGATTTGGTTTTCTCAAAGAATTGTATAAGACAGATCCAGATTTTAAAGAAGCATTTGAGGCTTGCAGTAACCCTGTTTTAACAGATAGAAGCCAGTGGCTGGATTATTTCCTGCAGGAAGACTTGTTATTCAGAAAAAGCCAACTGTGTGTACCAAGATGCTCCATGAGAGAAAATTTGATCAAAGAAAAGCATAGTGGTGGACTTGTTGGACACTTTGGTACAGATAAGACTTATGAGCAGCTGAGTCACTTTTATTTCTGGCCCAAGATGAGAACAGAAGTAGATAAGTTTGTGAAGAGTTGCAAGATCTGTCAGTATGCTAAAGGAAGGAGCCAGAATGCAGGATTGTACACTCCCTTACCTATTCCAGATAGGCCTTGGGACATGGTGAGTATGGATTTTGTTCTAGGATTGCCCAAGACTCGGAGAGGGAATGATGCAGTCTTTGTTGTGGTGGATAGATTCTCCAAAATGGCACATTTTATTCCATGTTATAAAACTAGTGATGCCACCCATGTTGCCAACTTGTTCTTCAAAGAAGTTGTTAGATTGCATGGGTTACCCAAGAGTATTGTTTCAGACAGAGACACCAGATTTGTGGGTCACTTTTGGAGGACATTGTGGAAGAAACTTGGTACTCAACTAAGTTTCAGCTCAGCTTATCATCCTCAGACTGATGGACAAACTGAGGTAGTGAATAGGAGTCTGGGAAATTTGTTAAGAAGTCTTGCAGGAGAGCATCCCAAGCAGTGGGATCATATTTTGCCCCAAGCAGAATATGCATACAATGACTCACCAAACAGAAGCACAGGGCAGAGTCCATTTCATATTGTTTATGGAATGCACCCCAGAGGAATATCAGAGTTAAGAAATCTGGGAAGAGCAGAGTTAAGGAGTGCAGATGGTGAGGAATTTGCTTCAGAGATCCAGGCCATACACGAACAAGTGAAACAGAAACTACAAGGCAGCAGCATCAGATACAAAAACAGGGCAGACTTGAGTAGAAAAGAAGTTCACTTTGAAGTAGGAGACTTGGTTTTGGCACACTTGAGGAAGGAGAGGTTCCCAAAGAAGCAGTACAACAAATTGAAGTTCAAAAATATTGGGCCATGCAAGATACTTAGGAAGTTTTCTGCAAATGCTTATGAGATTGAATTGCCACCTGATGTTGGAATATCTCCCATTTTCAATGTTGCAGATTTGTACAAGTATGAATATGATGGTGCAGAGGACAGATCAGCAGACAGGGAATAGATTGAGTGGAAAGAACAGCTACCTATAGCACAACCATTGCAACCAGAGAAGATATTGGATAAGATACCATTCAGAAGGACTAGAGGACAAGAATACTATCAGTACTTGATCAAATGGAAGGATAAGCTAGAGGAGGATGCCACTTGGATGACTGAAGGAATGTTGCAGAAGATAAGAAGATCAGTGGAGGAGCTCATGGATAGGAGCCCATGAAGAAGATTGCCCTCGGGAGTCTGATGCAGGGGCATTGGACACTAGCCAGCAATGTAGGAATTTTTTCCACATGTTGTGGCCAGGAGGGTTCGAGAACAGTTGAATTGTAACAGCTAGGTGTCAATACCCAGCTGATTGTTTCATTTAGAGTAGTTAGAGAGGTAGAATTCAAATAGCTTTAGATTAAAGCCATCTGTCTTATTTAGTTTTCAAATAATTGTAATAAGGCTCTTGAATTTCTATAACAGTCCTCGCAGAGGAACCGAAAGGAAATATGTTTATGTATATAAATGAATTCCCTCGGATGCATTGAGGGTGGAGGAGAGAAATATAGGAGAAGAGATTTTCTACAATAAACCCTGTGTATGAACAATTTCTTCCAGTTGAATGGATTTCAATTTCTATCTATTATACATTGTCTTGAAATGTTAATGTTGTGAAAGATCGTTTAACTGTGGGCAATTGTGTACTGGAAATCCTGATTCTCTGTCTTTGAATTCCTGCAAGTGGCTGGATAACCTGTGAATGTAACCCCACTCATAGGCGGGTCTGTGTAAGAATTCTGGTTAATATTGTTGGAATTCCCGAACAAAGAGATGGCATTGTTTCATTGTTAATTGAAGACCGGAACCGGAGATTTAACCTGAGTTAACAACCGAGGCGAGCGCAAACCTGACATACACCCTTGGTAAATCACTGTAGCAAAACCACGAGCGGTTTCCTAACCATTCCGCACCACTTTTCGACCATAAGTGGTAATCTTCGGTTGGGCAGCGATTCCATAGGAATTGCGACACGTGTGCTGGGCAGTATTGGAAGCCACCGGTTAAAGTGCGCCTTCGCGCATTAAACTCTGACTGTGGATGCCGAGTGGAATGCACGTGAGCCATTGATCTAGAGGCGAGACATCGAACGGTGATCGCGTGTTGAAACTGCCCGGAGTTTAATGAAGGTGAGCGAAAGTTAAGCCAGGTACGATACGAGCGGTTGATTGGTTGACTTGTCATAGAGGTGGGGCCGGGCCCGAAGTTTTATTATACTGGTACCAAGCATGGTGGAAGAGAAATAAGATTTACTATTATAAAGTGTCGTGGATTTTATATAAGGCGCGCAGAATATACATTTAATGTGTGAAGTTATAAACCTTGGTTATAGAGTTTGGGGATATCTATATATCAAAGGGAAGATAATACAATATTCTATTAGAATATTTTACTGTCAATTTCTTTGAAATTGATAAAATATATGAAGACAAAAGAGTCACAAGTGCCCAAGGGGAAAAGTCGACAGAGGCTAATAAGCCGTTGACCATCCTCCATTTGGCGCGACCTTTGCTTGTCGCCACTTGGGTTCGACGGTGTGTGAGATCATTATCATAGGGTTATCCACCCAATGTCATCCTTGTGATTATAGATAGGTTGGCTAAGTATGGAGCTTATTTACCCTGTTTGTAAGTAATTCATGTAACTAGTTGAAATTACCGCCATACCGATATGATTAATTGTGAGTAAGCTTAGTGAAGTTACACTATGAGTGTGTGCAGGTTTAATATTTTATTGCCAAGATTTTGCCAATGTCATTGTGATCAAGTGTCCCTTGATAACATTAATATTGTTCAAAAAAATACTTGATATTAAGTTTTGTGTATAAACTTTATTTTTCATTCCAACTCCAAATCAAAACTTTGAGTTAATATACTATATTGATCTAATTTTTCAAAAGCACATACAACTAACAATCTTCATGGGACTTGTAAATAACATGCTATATCTCAAAGCAGTCGCTCTAATTTGGATAATTAGAGGATTAGGTAGATTATAGAGGTAGTATTCTAAGAGAGAGATGGTGTCTAAAATCACCTTTACAACACTTAAGCACAACTAAGTGTAACTCACATATTTCACATATTCATCATACACACTTATTTCTTATTTAGATCAAATCATAGGACCATCTTATATAACACCAAGATGTAACAAACTAACTTGAATTAAGGAACATTAGGTCAACATAGTTTAGTGAGGGCACACAACAAACCCCTTAATTCCTACATTATTATGCACAACAATCAACTTTTTTATTCTAATTTCCCAACCAATGGAATGCTTAGACAACCATTTAATTAGTCTTGTAGTTGAATTCTCAATCAAATATTTTAGATGGCTATCAATTGTTGGTTGATCGTCCCTAAAATATCTATATGTATGATGAACCTACAAATATTGGCATTCCAACATTCTTATGATGATGAGGAGTATATTATTATACTTATGATGATGTTTCTTTTCTTTAACAATAACACCCTTTATTTTTGGGTTAGAGTTACGCACGTATATCGCCACAAATCCCTTATCCATTTGGACTCTATTTATATTAATAAGGGTTATGGTTTCGAGGTTATATTTAATGGATTACCACTTGTGGTACATGTTATTATGAATATTTCCACTTTTGGTCAAAGTTACCCTTCCTTTGATAATTGAACCTAGAACAAGGATATAAAAGTCCAACAAATTTACTACTAAACCACAACTCGACCACACTTATAGTGATAGAATATTGATACAAGTTTAATCATCTAACAAAGGATATAAATATGTTATTATAATTTTGTGTATTAATAATTACTTTTAAATTATAAATTATAATTTTATCTATTCACATGTTCCAAAGTATGAATATTTTCACACTTGGAGATCTTGTTGTTGAATAATTATTTGGGAATAAACTATGTCAATTATAGGAAATGTCTAACGCTTTGGGTGGAAGCTCCACCCATTATTAGGGACACATAAAAATTTCATAGAAGTAAATACTATAGGACTAGAATAAATAGAATAATTCATTAATGGTAAATTGAAGAATTCATTACGATCAAGAAGATTTGACCTAGATTAATATAAAAATTATAAAAAACTTCTAACAATTCTAAGAACACTACAAGGAAAATACCCTCTAGCGGAGGTTATAAAGGAGGCTTTTAGTGTTGTAAAATTGGCCAAAACTGTCAAACAAAAAAATTGCTACAACATCTATTTATGGTTACGGAGGTTTTGGCGGAGCTTTTAACGAAAATTCAACACAACTAAAAAAACTAGGCGGCCAGAGGTTATTACGTATGTTTTTTTCATCGGTGCGCTACTGAGGTTTCAACGCACTGGTGCGTGTCATCTAGACGGTGGCCCCGAGGTGGTCAAAGGTTCCTGCACCGGGTCATCAAGGTATAAAACCGCAACGGGCGCAGTGTTGGTGATACAACGTATGGGGCCATACCAATTGGTCTTGGGATTTGTGCGGTGCCCATAGGTTGTCTCAACACACCGGTACATAGACTTATAGAAATGCACCGATGCGCCGTATCAGAAAAATGCACCGATATTTATAATTGGTATTGGTATTTTTGCAGTGCCCATATGTCGTACAAATGCACCGGTGCGTAGTCTCACATAAAAGCATCGGTGCATAGTATCGCACAAACACACCGATATTTTTAATTGGTTTTGGTATTTGTGCAGTGCCCATAGGTCATAGAAATGCACCGGCGCACTGCAGCATACAAATGCACCAGTGTTCATTTTTTATTTTTTAGAAACATCGATCTGTGACAGTGCAATTATTGTGATTTTTCTAAATTCATTATTCATCAAAAGTCGACACATCTTATAACAATATTCATATTATTTAAATTTTTATTAATGCATTTGAATGTGATGTTTGAATTAATTTATTTTATCATATCATAAATATTGTGATTTTTTAAAATTCATTATTCATCAAAAGTCGACACATATATATCTTATAAAAATATTCATATGAATTAAATTTTTATTAGTGCATTTGAGAACGACAATGGAGAACGCAACAGCAACAATGGAGAACACAATAGCGACAATGGAGAACACAATAGAACAAATTAAAACATACATACATACATACATATATATATATATATATATATATATATATATATATATATATATAAAAGAGACACTCTTTGTCATACAAAATGGGACAATTATTTGTATCCCTCTATCTTTCAATTGGGACACTATGTCCATTACATTAAACAAAATGTATTATTTTATAGACAAATATTTCAAAAAATACGCCTTGTTTTGATATCCAAACATATTGATCATCATTCTTCGCTTGAACTGTTGTCACCGATAGAGCTACTTCCATGACTTGGGTTATCTTCAGGAATGTTTTGTTCATGACGTTGATTGTTTTCTTCTTCTTCACCTTCCATATACAAACATAAAAATTCTTCTTCTTCACCTTATTCCATCTACAAACATAAAAATAAACTATAATGAATGTATATACATTGGTGAGAATAATGAAAATTGAAATATTAAATAATATACATCAGTGTAAATCGAAAAGAAATGACGTACCAATGCAATAATTGACTCATAAACTATACACATTCTTTCAAAACCGTGTAACATGCCATCTTTCAAGATTTGATCTAGTGGCGCAGTGCCATACTTTGTTTCCTGCAAGTTTAATACTCCATAAGAAATAACATATTTAATATAAAAGATTTATTTTTTCTATTAATTATAGACATAGCTAAGTAAAACAAGATCGATAGATGCTTACAAATTCCACAATTAAGTTATGATATGCCAACATATACGCACAACCCATATTTAAACCAATTTCAATCAATTCCTCTGATGGTTCTTCTTTGTATGTTAGCACCTGTTTGGAGACATTTGAATGATGATTTTTGTAAAACAACTTAAAAATACAAAAATGAAATCTAGTTAAGTTGTTATAAGGAAGTAACAATTACTCACAAACTTAGATATCAATCCTTTTCTTCCTTGTCGTCCTGTTTTATGTGCTGAATGGGTTCTATTTTCTTTTCTTTTATGCAAGAAAATACTTGAAAATTAATATTTAATGCTAAATTGTTTATTTATTTTACCTAATGATCAAAAAATTCAATGATTGCATATTACATTTGAAGCATGTTGTTATTGAGATGGCTCCTCCCGCGATGCAATTTTGTCCATTTCTTTGACCATCTCCTTGAACACCTTTTTGGACATTCCTACTGACATATTTCTGATATTAGCTCGTTCATCTTTTCAGATTTCCATAATCTTCCTAAAAATGTAACATGGCAATAAACTATTTAATTTTTATATTGATATATGAAAAGTAAGTATAACAAAAGTGATATTTATAAATAATTCTAGACAAACATGTAAAGGAATATTACTTTTTCATTCCTTCTTTTTTGTTGTTGTACGTTTTTGCTATTAAAAGTTTGTCATGTCTCATTGACCAATTCTCTGGAAACTCTTCCTATAGTTTACATAAAATCTGGTTCTTGGAATCATTGGTTTGGTTTTTTTATTGTAAGTGGAAAGAACTTCTATACATTCGTTCCACTAGATCCCTCAAACATTTGTAAATTTCTTTCCCCCTTTCGTTAACCTCCAACACCACTCCATATGAGCTAAGGAGCAATTCATTTTCATTTGCATGTTCTATTGTTTTTATTTTCTTAGAACAACATTCCTTTTCTAAGTTGTTGGTCCCTACAAAACATTAAACAGAGGTGAATTAATAGAATTTTTCACACATGTTATCTAATAATTTTAATTATATTATTAATGAAAACTAAAAAAGAAACTAATATTGGATCGATAGTATTTTTTCATTTAGTACTTGATTCATTCTTTTGCAATTTTTCCATCAAGCTTATACGTTCTTCTGGTCCTAGATCAGAAATAATCTTATCGACGTTCATCATTTTGTGGCTTTGAATGATACACATTAAACAATACATATTATTTAAACTTACATATAGTTCAAAAATACATTTTTGTAAAAAATTTACAAAGAACTGCCTTTTTCTTTTCTTGATGTGTTATCGGTATTTTTGTTACTTGATATCTTGTTAGTCATTTATTTAACAATATCAAACCTATATCATATCGATCAATAATATATTTTTAAATAAAGCATCAACTAGAATTAAAAAAAAATAATCTCAACAAACCGGGGCACCATTCATGGTAGACATGAAACCAGATGCGTTCATAATTTCCACGTGTTGGGTGCTAAAAGGTGCCTTTTAAAACTCCTATTTATCCCACATTAATTATCAACTCAGGAAATTCCTCTTATTTCAAGAGTGTACACAATATGTGCACACTATAATCCCAGAGAGTAATGTTTCTTAAAATGTAGTATAGATCTTTCAAATACAAGAATAAACAGATGCTTTTAATAAATCCCACTTGCAACTAAAAGAAACTCAATGCTCTAAAACTAAATCATTCATTCAACAAAGTAACAACAATTACCAGTCGAGGATACAGTAGCAATAACTCATTCCTCTTTTAACTGATGTAAAGTAATCAAGCATAAATAAGATCCTCAATCTGAGAGCTTTGACAACAATAGCCAATGTTCTTTACAGTTGTTGATCTCACACACAACACACTAAATAACCAATTGGAAATGGAAATGAATTAAATCAATAACGCTACAAATTAAATCAATAACGCTACTGCAACTGATGGAAATGAGATAATTATCCTAACTGTAAGAATGCTAAAAGGAAAAACTAAATGAATGCTGAAAGTAAATGAGCAGCAACGCTATATAATAGAAATAGACAACAACGCTTATGTGACTGCAATGAACAAAAAAACTAAGTTACTGAAATGAATAGCGAAGCTCTATAATTAGAATGAGCAACACAACAATATACTTTCAGAAAGCAATGATCTTGTTATGAGGGAAAGGAACAGAAACGCAATTCAATTGCAGAAATTAATCATTAAACAAACCACACTTGCAGAAATCAGAAATAAGGAAAACCACACTGTATGGTATAGGAACAAAAATTAGATCCACCAGGAGCCAGGCCCTTAGCCACCGGTGAATACCGCCGGAATACTTCAGGAGATGTGAAGAAACTGCAACTATTTTTATATATTCATTATTGCATAATCGTTACAAAAAGTTTGTGCTCTGCTTCAACATCGAGAGTCGATGATCAAAGTTACAATTTCAATAGAAAGTCTCCCATTCCTCCAATCCTATCCTATCTATCTCTAATCTAATAATCCATCTAATTCTCTCTCTAATCATCCATCATGAATCCCCATAATAATCCCTCTTCTCTGATCTCTGTTCTGATTTAATACACATCGAGAAAAGAGAAGTTACAACCGATATGATTAAAAATGATTCCTATTAAAAAATTGGATTGCTCACAACCAATTGGTCAGCAAGATCATATCTGAAATATCCTTCCATCAATCATTTAACAGTAACAGGTCGAATTTGGTCTTGTAATTGGAAGAATTTGGAAAACGGCCACAACAACGAATCTGGGGAAATAATCCTCCCGGATAACCTTTCGTTTCTCTCGATACAGGGTCTAATTTTTGGCAAATTTGGTCTTTGATAAAGTTAAATCGATAGTTTTGGACCAAAACCCATGTTTCGGATTTTCTAGATTCTTCTCCATTTCCCAATATGTCCAATGAAAAGCTTGTCACTTATTATTCCAACAGATTTACGGTTGGCATATTTGATGATAAGTTTGGGAGATCAACTCTACAATGCGGAAAATATCTTGGAGGCTAAATCTTTGAGTGATGTTACAAAATATATTAATAAACCATCATTGATAAAATCATGTATAATAATCATCAATTTATTAAAAATAAAGGAGAACAAATAATATTTATCCATAAAAGCATAACTAATTATAAAATAGAATTATATGATAAATTATAATAAATGACATGATAAAAAAGAATAGAAATTGATGAAATAGGTGTTAAAAAGTGATAATAATAATGCCATATTAGCGGCCCAACACCACGCACCGAAAAAATAGTATAATACACCGTACGGTGCTCTATGTCAACAAGAAGCCCCGGTGAGTTATAGGTCAATGACCACACCGGTTAACCATCATAAAAATAATAAAAATCGTCTAGTGTTAGTTTTTTTAGCATAAATCGGTGCTATATTTTACATATGGCACACCGTTTAAAAAATCTTATTTTTTCACATTACTTATCTGGTGCTCTTGTAAACAACAGAGCATCGGTGCGCTACCTTACATATGGCGCACCGTAAAAAAAATTTTTTTTTTTTTAAATCATTCCAAGGCCGACATGGATTAGGATACGACTATGCTAATCGTCCTGTCGGTTGCATGTCTTAGGTATATATTTAGCAATACAAACCATATAAATCTAAATTGAAAAGTCCTAATTCTGAATTACAGAAAGAAGAAGAGGAAAGGGGAGAAACAAAAAGAAAGTAAGGTTTGTATTTTTTGAAAAAAATAAAATGAAACTAAACGTTTGCAGTGCGTCATAATGAAATAGCGCACCTGCTGCATATTTTTTTAATTTTTTATGACAGTACTTTCACGGTGCTCTGTGATAAATGATCGTCCTAGTGTACTCTGTCAAAAAGGGCGCACCGATGTTTTTTTTTTTTAAATTTACGCAAGGGCTGACATGGATTGAGATCTGACTATGCAGATCCTCTCGTTGGTTGCATGTCTTAGGCTTATATTTAGCAATACAAACCCTATAAATATAAATTGAAAAACCTTAATTCTGAAATCACAACAAGTGGGAGAAGAAAGGGCAGAAACAAAAATAATGTAGTGTATGTTTGTAAAATGGTTTTTTTCTAAAACAGCACGTTGTGCGGTGCGCCATAGTGTAATAGTGCACCGGTGCCATATGTTACATATGGCACACTGATAAAAACATATTTGTTTTTTTATTTTTTATCAGTGTACTTCAGCGGTGCGCTTGTATAACAAAGCACACCAGTGCGCAAAGTTACGCAGGGCGCACCGACGCAAAAAAAAAAAACTGTATTTTTTAAGATTGACGCAAGGGCCAACATGGATTGGGATCCGACTATGCAAGTCGTCCCGTGGGTTGGATTTCTTATGAGTACAGAAACCCTATAAATCTAAATTGAAAAGAAAGAGGGAGAAAAAATGGTAGAAACAAAACGAATCTAGGGTTTTGTTTGTAAAAATT
Organism: Pinus albicaulis; assembly: GCA_034641835.2. Lineage (NCBI taxonomy): Eukaryota > Viridiplantae > Streptophyta > Pinopsida > Pinales > Pinaceae > Pinus > Pinus albicaulis. The sequence goes on from CM076579.1 coordinate 1,040,572,579, forward strand.
GATTTCTTTTTTTAGTTTTGTTTCTAAAAACAGCAGAAAAGGTAAAAAACTGTAGAAACAAAAGGTAAAAAAAAAACAATAAGATTTGATTTTGTATTTTACTTCATAAAAAAATAGAGAAAAAATAAAATAAATCAATAGACTTTGATTTCTTATTTCACTGCATAAAAAAAACTACAGAAAAAAGTACAAAAAACAATAAACTTTACTCACGTCATTTAAAATTCTATGGTACAGGGTTTGAATTACGAGAGGTTTGGAATTCGAATTGTCTAAATACTTCTGTTCAAACGTATTTCCCTGCTCCACAGTGCTCTCTTGCTCTGTTTTCTCCAGGTATGTATCCTGCAAATCTCTAGCTAAAATGTTTTGCAAAAATAATGAAATAATGAAAAGTGTTTAGTATTTAAAGAAATGTTTTATGAAATTAGATTTTCGAAAATATTTTGCCGCCCAATTTTCAATTTACCGCTTTTTTTCACTTAAAGAAAATAGGGTTGCACTTTTTTTTTATTGCAGTATTCATTTACCGGTGCATTGTTTAATTCAACCGCACCGGTGCTACTTGTTACAAAAGTGCACCGGTGTGCAAAATAAAGAACTCGCCAATGCGGTTATCTGAACAGTACGCACCGGAATTACATTTAGGTTTGTGCACCAAATTTTATTGTTGTTTTGCTCAAATGCAGGGAGAAAATATCATATATTATATGAAATGGACAATTCTTCAAAATCCAGCGCGTTCCATAATATTTCTCAAAGTCCATTGCGGAGTTCTCCCTATCCATGTGGAGACGTAATATTTACTTCAGATTTGTTTTATTTTTTCACTATCTAATTGAATTTATGTATGTTTTTTATCCATGTAGTCAATCATGCACAACTTAATTAAATTTATAATGTATACAAATTTGCAGGTTCATGCAGATTCATCATCGAGTTCAGATGCACAAAATTATATTCAAAGTACTGCTCCAAAACATCGAAAGTTATTATCAGGAGCTGCATACCGCAAGACGCATTTGGTAGATGAAAATGGACAGACGCTTCACCCTGCCAATTGTAACAATATTGCATCTTCTAGCCACAGTCTCGAGAAAATTATGGTAATTATAATTATAACTGTTTGGTATATATATTGATTAATATGTAATTATTTCAATGTCAAACCAATTTATAATCATGCAATATTGTCAAGGTGGTTACTAATTGATATCATAATATTTTGTACTAATCATGTTCAATTTTTTTTTTTTTTTTTTTTTTTTAAATTATTAGGATTCTAGTGATGATGAACAACCTACCTACCATCTTCTGTTGCACCCCACGACAATGTCAAATAGAGAGAAGACTGAATTAAGAGAAAAAATCAGAGAGGAACGATACCAAGAATGGTTAAATCAACCACCGATTCAATTCCCGCTACGTCCAGATTCACCAATTAGGAATGACTACAACAATAGTTGTTCTTCACAAGCTGGCAATGGAGACAATCAAATAGAGGTTGGTATGGATGATTACTTAAGGGATACGACTGCCATGGAGACAATGTTGTTAGATGCATTCCAAAATGATGATCAGTTAGGGGATGATGCTCATATCGCTGACACCTTTTTCGAAAGCCTTAAATTTGCTTCCACCACCCCTCTCTTTGGACCTGGTAGTCAGTCAAAGTCTACCCAATTTGGGACAAAAATGTTATTGTACAACTTGAAAGAAAAGTTTGGCTTGTCGAATGCATGTTTCTCGGAACTTTTGAGGTAAGTTACCATAAAGTACTCCCCTTATATAAATTTGAAATATAATCAGTACACTGCAATGAAAATTACAAATGTTAAATTTTATGAACGTTAATAATTATATTGACATTAATGTACATTTAATATTAATATATTTTTCCATGATCACCAACTACAGGTTATTCAAAGATAAGGTTCTTCCGAGTGATAATGTCTTGCCCGGTAGCTGCGAAGCAGCAAAGAAATTGTTGAAAATGTTGGGTGTTGAGTACATATCATATCATGCATGTCAAAATGATTGTATTCTATATAGAGGAGAATATGCAGACAAAGAGATGTGTCTGAAATGTGGGCATGACAGGTATGATAAATAAAAAAAGAAGGGTAAATCACGTATTGGTCCTCCTTTTAAGATATTGAGGCACATGCCTATAATCCCAAGGATTCAAAGGCTCTTTCATTGCAAAGAATTAGCTATGTTGCAGGGATGGCATGCCTCACATAGAAGTGAGTTGGGAGTTATGCGAATACCAACTGATTCAATAGCCATGAAGCATATAGAGGATACATGGCCCGAAAAATTCAAGAATGAAGTACGAAGTCTATGACTCAGCATAGCCATGGATGGTGTCAACCCATATTCCCTCCAGAACACCAACTATTCTGTTTGGCCTGTAGTAGTGATCAATAACAATATCCCCCCATGGTTTTCCATGAAGAATGAACATCTTATGTTAGCTCTCATAGTCCCTGGTAGAAGACAAGTGAAGAATATGGATGTCTACTTACAACCACTGGTAGATGAATTGAAGGAATTATGGGATGGGATAAATGTATACGATGTATCAAGACCCATCGCAACAGAGAGGAGTTTTACGTTGTATGGCATATGTGCTTACACGACACATGATTATCCAGGCTTAGGAGTTTGCTCTGGTAAATTACATGTTTAATTTATTGATTTGTTTATATATAATGTAACAATATTCTTTCACATATTAGTTATTTAATTCATTGTAATATTATTTGTTCTAATCTTCATGATATTCTTTAACGTGCCATGCATATTAATTAATGTATACAAATATAATCTCGCAGGTCTTGTAACAAAAGGGTATTTTGGATGTAAATGTTGTGGACCTTCTCTGAAAGCTAGATGGTCCAAGGACCTACGAAAGCCAGTGTATGATTGCTCCAGGATATTCCTACCAGAACAACACCCTTACAGAAGAGCAGCATCCTCTTTCAATGGTAAACGAGAAAGAACCCAAAGGCCTCCAATAATGACATCAGCTGAATGGCTTAGAGCATATGAGAGAGAGAAGGAGAAGGAGTTCATATAAATGTTCGATTCAAATGGGGAGCCAAAGTTCAATGATACAGATTTCTTCAACACCTATGTTGAGAAATTGCCCATTGGGATGAAAAGGAAATCTATCTTTTATGACCTCCCATATTGGGAGCATCTTAATACTTCACATTTATTAGATCCCATGCATGTATTTAAAAATGTTTCATCTTCTTTATGGAGGCACATATCATCGAAACAAAGAGACACATTGGCAGTTAGGAGAGATCTTATTACTTAAAAAACTAATAAGAAATATTGGCCAAGACGATTAGAAAGTATGGGATCAGAGGTAGGCGCTGGTCCCTCTAATTGATGGTTTTTTAAAGAAGGTGATGTCCCATGGATTTTGAAAAAAGATGATATATCTTTGGCAAAGGAAGTTATAATGGATGTGAGGGTGCCAAATTCATATGGGACTTCACTACGACGCTGCTTCACCATGGATGACCATTGGTCAGGGTTGAAATTACATGACCATTTGAATCTTCTAAGAGTATGTATAATGTCAAAAGCTTGATTTTATTATTTGTTATATTAATAAATTTTATCCCATGCGGTGATCATAAAACATAACTAATTTTGTATATTATTGCACATTTTTATAACTTTCTAGTTTCATTATCCTTTGTTTGTGCATGGGTGTGTGAAACATGAATTCCCTCAGGACCTATGATGTGCCATATCTAAATTATTTGCATTTGTATGTTGGATCACGTCAAAGGAGATTCATGTGGCTAACATTCCACGCTGGCATCAAGAGATAGTTGAGATTGTTTGTATGTTTGAGAAGGAACTGCCGATGAGTTTCATCGACTTACAGGTTCATCTTCTAATCTGACTGGTAGATGAGGTTGAATTATTTGGGGTTGTTTCTTGTCGTTTTATGTTCTTCTTAGGGAGGTACATGAATAAATTGAAAGGTTTTGTTCGACAAAGGGAAAAACCCAAGCAGTCTATGGCAGAGGGGTACATATCGTATGAGTCTTTCTACTATGCTAGTGAGTACATCAAGTAGATCAACAACAGACCATGTGTAGTGATTTGGAGTGATGAATTGGATGAAGACAAAAGAGAAGGAGAGTTTCTTCAAACAAGTGGAAAAAAGAGCTTGATAAAGAGTAAGCGACTTATAATTTTTCAAATTTACAAAAAGTAATTAATTATATTCATGTTGAACTTCGATATAATGTATATTTTGATCTCTAAGTACTATATAATGTTGGTTTTATTTCATCGGCGAATGCAAAAATTGAAGCAATCAATAAATTCATTCTTTACAATTCTGAAGCGACACAATCGTGGGTTGCATTGTACGAACAAAAAGAATGAAATGGAATAGTGATAGGAAAGAATTCGGACGGTTTAATGGTAGAAGCATGCCTTATCCCAATCATTTAAAGGATAATATGCCAAAAATATGCCCCAATAGTTGGATTTCTGACCACGTCAGAGAGAAATACGGTGCTACCGGTCGTTACCCGCGTGTTGTAGAGGATGCACTAAACGTAGGGATTGGGTGCAGCAACTCCGTAATAATTTATATGTAAATTTGAAACTTATATTAAGACATCTACATTTCATATTTTAATTGTTGGATTATTATTTATAAGACACATGACACTTATATGATTTTTTAAACTTTTTTATAATAGGTGCATTTGTTCCCATCTATGTGGGCATATGGACACCAATTTCGCACAGAAAATGCCAATGTTGGAAACATCACACAAGACTGTGGAGTGGAAGTCGAGTTTGATCAATCTAGTCAATTTAGCCACCATGATCAACAACTAGTAAGAGGGACGTTAGGTTACGTCGGAAAGATACAAGAGATCATTGAAGTGGATTTTTCTTCTTTCCAATGTGTTATTTTTAGGTGCAAGTGGTGGGACACCTTTGATCGGAATAATGTAAAGGAAGATCGTGATAGTAGGCTAATATGTATCAACTCTAGAAAGATGTGGGATGAAGCTAAGGAGCCCTATGTTTTCCCTAAACACTGCAACTAGGTGTTTTTCTACCCAGATGTGTTGGATAGGGATTGGTGGTTCGTATTGACACATGACCCTAGATCAAAACATATTTTTGAGAACAATAGTGTTATCGTGCCATGCGAGGTAGAAGATAATGAGGGTGATCATGAGAACTGAGAGTGATATGGTACAATATGTGTTATTTAATCAATATTTATACTTTTTAAGATGAGTTTTTCGAAATATTAATGTAATATGTATTAATTTGAATTAATTGGTTATTTGCATTGTGTTAATGTTAAAATCAATAATTCACTTGATAATTTGGTATTATGTACTTGATCTCAAAAACAATGGTGTACTGTATAAATTAATTCTTTTTTTGTATCTAAGATCATAATAAAATAACGATAATTCTAATTCAGTACAAGAATTTATTTTCATTATTTTCTAAATTTCCTTATGTTACAATAAATCATATTATTCTATATTTATTATTTTACAATTATTTAAAATTTACAAATTTACAAATTTAAAATTTTTAATAAATTCATTTCACATTAATACAATTAAAATTTTACAAATATTTTACATACAATTAGAATTAGAATTAGAATTATTAGAATTAGAATTACAATTTTACAATTTCATGTACAATAACAATTTTAGAATTTTACATATATACAATTACAATTACAATTTTAGAAATTTACATATATATCATTACAATTACAATTTTAGAATTTTAAATACAATTACAAATACAAATATTACAAATTTACAATATCATGATCATTTGGTATTTATAAATTAATTAATAAACATCACATTCATGATAAGCATCATACAAACATCATATTTGACTAAAAAACACATTCAAAATCGCTTACTTCATCATCGTGATCATGATCATCTAACAAGACACAATTAACATTATATATTAACATCATCAGTAAAACACAAACATCAAATATACATCTCATGCTATCACAGTATCACATCTATCTACAAGCTGCACATTAAACGAACATATCTAACATGACCTAACAACATACACATAATGATGATGAGCAACATGTAAATTAAGTACAACTGTAAAATGAACATAACATACATGGACCATATAAGATATATATATCTATATATATATATATATATATATATAATGGTAAAAATATACAACTGTGATACAAATGTCATGGATCAGTCGATGATCAAGCCTCATCTCCATGATGACTGCTGGTAGATGCTACTGGAGGCTCTGCATGCAAATATGGCGTGACGCAAGGCCGTGAACGATCATGAGATGTCGATGATACGCTGCGCCTCGCAGACTGTCCATCATGTACTGCGGCTCGCTCGTAATGTGTGACATTCCTCGTCAATCGTGTAAACGCTATCATAACTCCTACGACATGCCACATCAGGCTGTACATGTCACGCGGCATGCCTCTCCATATCTGTAAGAGCCTATAATTGGCCTCTATATCTGTGAAATCAGTGGGGCAGATGCCCACCTCAACAAGCAACACTAACATTTGGTCACCCAACTCCATCCTGTATCTAGCACTGCTCATACGTTGACCACGGGCTGGTGCACCAGCAGGATCAGCAGGTCTCTGATCATCTGCACCGCCCTCTTGCACCTAATCCTAAAAATCAACATCATCAAGATCCACAACTGGATTAGGTGGTGGTGATGGAATCTCCTCGCCATCATAAGAGCGAATTTTTGCAAAATATATACAAGTACACAATAATAATTAGATAATTTCATTACACAATTTAATAAAAACAAGTTAAAGAAAATGTTAGAATAAATTTAAATAAAACAATAATATTACCTCTATCATCTGGCAGTTCATCATCTGCGAAGAGGATGTTGGCACACCCTTGCCAATCCAACCCTGCATAAGGACATGGGACCATAATGAAGGGATGGTCATCAACACTGGCTAGCAACCCAGTGCATCATCTGATATCCTCGCTGGAAATAGAGTATCCTCCGTCTTGGGCATCATCTACACCCACATATGTATACATGCCTCAGTCATCATCCTACAAGGTTGCCGACGAAAATAAGGTCTCGTCTTTGGAAACCTCTCAAAAAATAAACAAAAGCTCTGAAGCAAAAGGGAAGTTGACCCTCCCTTGTGCACGCGCACGACATCTATCTAATGTTGTACAGAACTGTCGTAAAAATATGGTAGACCACCTGACAACTCATGGGTGTTGTAGTAAATAATCAACATAATATAAAATTTGGTAGCTAATGCATTGTATATCACTATTGTTGTGCGAAATGGTTGAAATGATAAGTGAGAGACACTAGACCTCCTCACCACCAAACGCACCAATACGTAACTGTCCTCCAGATACTTGAAGATCTGAAGCAGACAATATGTCTGCTCTAATGTATCTTTGGGAGTAAACTAACTGACTCCCTGCCACATAGCCAATTGGAACCTCAGGGAACAAGGGAAAATCCACCCCTCTCCTCAAAAGCCCTGTAATAAAATAACATCCTCCTTAGTGGGCATGTACCACTGGTCGATACCAATTCGGAAAGCCTATTGCTGGGCATTCCACCTTCAAATAAGATGTCTCAAAAGACCACAATGGGACTTTAGGGAAGTATCCTCCTCATAGAACTTGAGGAGGCCTACCTGCCTTAGGAGCCCCTGTCACTGCTGTAATAGGGCGAGGGTACGCATCTCTCTCCCTCTCTCTTGCCTCCCACAGGCGAACCATGTTATATTGTTCTGCCTGTTGTTTTTGTTTTTTCTCCTCTTCTCTACTTTCACGTCTCTAAATGATTGACATATTAAACACAATTTTTTAATTAAATGACACATGTATTTACAAATATACGTATATAAATATGTTTTTAAAAATAAATAAAAAAAGAGACGGTGCCCCAAAAACATAGTCACGCACCGGTCACGGTGCGTCCCTACCAAGAGACACACTGTCTACGGTGCACATAATGATATAAAAAGCACCAGGAGAGGTGCTCCAGAAAATACTTTTAGTGCATCGTTAACTAAATGTGGTGTTAGGAGGTCGGTGCAATGAATTCACCATATGCCCTGGGGCTTATAGCTAAGTCAACACACCAACCTCCTGCCACCATACATAGTCGTACAGTGTGGTAGGTATCCAAGCGCACCGATCTTTGTCATAAAATTTACAATTACACTGTGCGCCTTTAGAATCTGCCCCAGAACCAGTGCGAATACACTTAGCACTAGTATACCAACCTGAACCGTTGACAATTTCGATTGAAAGTTCCGATGCGCCGAAAAAATTACATGCCCCGGGGCAGATAAGTTTGTCAATGCACCGGGTGGTCGCGATTCAACATTGTCAACGGTGCGGCCTGGTAAATGACCACACCGCACTTTTTAAAAATTTTAAAATTACACCGTGTGCCTTGCGGTACTGCCCCGAAACCAGTGCGAACGCCTTCAGCACTGGGTGCGGTGCGGCCTGTAAAATTATAGGTAGCACCACAAATCGGTGCGGCTTATAAATTTACAGGCAGTACCGCAAACCGGTGCGACCTGTAAATTTACAGGCAGCGCCGCACACGATGCGAGCCAAACGGCTTGAGTACACCGCACAATTTTTTTATTTTTTTTAAGTTTTAATTTTAAGGTTTTTTCAAATTCCAATCCGCTAAAAGGTTTAATTATGGAAAAACTAGAAAAATACATGTACATTTATACATCGAGGAGGCATATTGGCTATACAATTTAAGAAAGAAAATTTGTCCACTATTTTATAAAATTCAAGCTGGAGATTGGTGGAAATGTACAGTAGTAGTGTGTGCAATAAGTGCAATGGGAGCACGGATGTCAGTGCAGCTCAAGAAAGGATAACTTGCACCAGTGCTTGAGAGCTCTGTAGCACTGAAAAAAGTGAAAAATGCGGTTTTTTGGCTGTATTTGTTTTTTTATTTAACCCTGTTTTGGTGCGCCAGGTTTTTACTAGAGTACTGGTGCATTGTATTAATGTTGCACTGGGCTCTTTATATTTTCCCGCACTTTTAGGAAGCACCGAGGTGGCGCAAATATCATGCACCAGTGCTCTACAGTAACTAGACGCACCAGTAACGACGTCTAGTGAACCAATCATTTTTGTAGCTTTTTGGCCATAATTTTCTTATTTAACCCTATTCCAGTGCATGGGATTTTTATAGCAGTACCAGTGTGTTTCCTATATGCCATGCCAGGATCTTTCTGTTTTGTGTGCTTTTAGGAGGCACCAGGGCGGTGTAATTTTAATGCACCGATGCTCTACAGTAATATGACGCACTGGTAACAGTGTTCGGTGAACCAATGATTTATGCGGTTTTCTGGCCGTAATTTTTTTTATTTAACCCTATTCTGGTGCACATGATGTTTTCTGGAGTACCGGTGCATTGTACATGTTATGGCCTAAATCTACCTCAGGCTGAGGAAGGCAGATTCTAGGGTAACATCAAACCACGCTTAACCTGGTAGCTAGCCCTACTAGATCGGGAGAGGGCTCTCTCCTGGTCAATCTCAGAAAAAATAGTCAGTGAGGCTTGAGATGACTTGAATAAAGGCTGATTTTAGGCTAGGTATATATGTAAGAGTTTGATTTGATTTTGAGGGTGTTTATTGGATCAAAGGGAAAGGCAGATTTTGGGTCTAGGGAATGAGGCCTAGTTTTTGCAGAGATCTGAATGGGGCAAGGAAGGAAATTGTTTTGACACTTCAATTTTGAATGAAATGGATAGCTCAGACTGGTGAAGTTGAATAGGGAAAGAAACTTTCAGGAATCCTCTTTAAACAGTTGAATTGTAGAGCACTACAAGTCTAATGAATTCCACCTTTATCCTTATTTATTTAACTTAAGAAGAAATAAGAGGGAAGATGATATACATAAAGCACCATTAAACTTACATTAACAAAGAGAAACACATCATCAAAACAAAGAGCCACATGAATCCCAAGGAGTGCTGCAAACCCTGGTCTATTCCTTTGCCAAACTGCAGAGATGAATGTACAATGATGCTCAAAGAAATCCCAAGTGTCCAACCATGAAAATGACTAAAAAAATACAAGATATAGACAAAAATAACTCATCCCCAGCCTCTAGGGGTAGATATCACAAGTTTAGGAGCTGTTTCAACAAGATCTAAACTAAGAACTGGAAAATAGGCAGTGGAACAGCTTGCCTCTAGAAGATAGGAAACTGATTCATTCAGTTGCAATTCACCTTTCGATGGATGAATCTCCCTCCATGAGTAAAATTTAACAAAATTACATCAAGATCCATCAAATTTTATCAAATTACATCATGAGTTTAACATTTGGAAGCAAGAAAGTCAAAATGTCAAAAATTAGGCGAAAAACAGAGTTACTGAATCTAAAATGAGAAAAAATCCCCAATGCGCCACGCCTGATTTCTCTATGCATCGTGCCAGTTTGGACTTGATTTTGGAGGCCTTCCCAGTGTCCAAATTTTCTCTAAGTGTGATTGTTGGAAAGGTCTGCCTGTCTACTTTCCAACACAAGTGAAATTGCTGAATTTAGCTTCCATTTTCCCCTCCAAAAATGACTTATCCCAACACTACTTCCCGTGTCTCCAAAAAGGGGCAAAAAGGTCATTTTTAGGGTGTTTTTGACCCTTCTGGAAGCCCAAAACCTGTCAAAATATCTTGGCCATAGTTAGGCATGCATAAATTTTCATGAAAAATCCAAAAATATAAAGTTTTACCCAAGAGGAGCCTCCCATCAAAACCGACCCTCACAACTGAAATATTTGATAATGAGTTTTATCAAAGGAGCATATGAATCTTTTAGAAACCAAAAGGGAAAGAATCTACTGAGTTGTATCAAAAAAATAGGCTTGATATATGGCTCATAGTGTTCCCTATCAACCTACTGCCTTTTGTTCCATTTCTCTCCAACATTTGGAATTTTGGTTGCTTGAGAGATAGTTTCAGGTGTTAAAGTGAATGTCACACCTGCAAGAGTGACTTGGCCATTATGTAAATGCAACACAAAAAATCGGGCCAACTCATGATGGTGGTGAACTCTAGCAACCATTTCAAAAAATTGATAACAAGACTATTGTTGAAAACATGAAATGGCAAGAGGACAGGTCTGCAGTTCAGCCAATGAAGTAGGCTCCTCCCTCACATGTCTTCTAGTCTTGTGAGGTCTCCTAGGTGCATGCAATTCAGTTGTGGAGTCACTGTCTCGGTCATAAGAAGAATTTGTTTCCATGTTTTCCAAACTCTATGTTGCCTTAGATGAATATGAGGAGTTTGGTGTCTTTGGTTTTTATTTCCAAATGTGTGATAATATGTGAGGGACTATGGAGGGAGAGGGTAGGGGGAATGATGGGATATTTCCAATTGAAATTTGTCAACTGAAGAGTTTAGGGGCAGTCACTAGGTTTTTTGGGATAGCATTTGGGTTTGGGAAATTTTTAATTAGGATGTGGGATAGTGGGAATTGGGATAGGGAATGAGTGATTTAGGGATATAAGGGAATAGGGAAATGGGCTGATGTAACAAGATAATCAGTGAGGAGGGAATAATAGGGCGGGGAAGTGGGAGTGATAGGCACAAAACCAAATTATAAACCCTAAAGAAGCATTCTTTGAACAAGATAATAGGGTTTGAATTTTTGTTTAAATCCTCATAGATATCACAAGACACGTGTTCATTGGCAGTGACAATGTTTATTGACTTACTTGGATCGGAAGTGACTGAGAATATTTGAAGTTTTGAGAGGAATGGAAATGAAATGGCTTTGGGGCCCTACACGTCGCGCAACAAAACCAATGCACCGCGTAACTCCTATGCACCGTGAAGGAGTAATTTCAATAGAATGGGGGCTGACCCAATGCGTCGCGCCCGTCCAATGCGTCGCGTCGCCCAGCCAATGCGCCGCATAGTGAAACTTACACAAATCTACCTTCAAACTGCTTCCTTATCTTTTCACGGTTTATCCTTGACTCACTCTGTCTTCTTGGCATAAAAATGAGCTTTTGAAACACGAAAATGATTTATATACCAAGGATATTTAATTTTCCATTTCAAAGAAACCCACTTTGTAATGTTTCAGATTTTGACACTTTTAAAAAAACTATGTTTTGCTTCATTTTGGCTTTTTGACTGAATGATGTGCTTTCTGTTTGTCTTGTAGGGAATGGATTGGCTGGAGCTTGAAAAAGGTGACCAGGGTTGCAAGTGAAAATATTATTACAACTGATAAAACTTGAAATTACATTGCATTTATACATAAAGATGAAATACTCTATTTTTCTTCAAAACAGAGTTTTGAAGAAAAATACATTATTAAGCATATGATGATGAATTTCTTAGTACTGAAACCTTATTTTGAACTCCTCATGTGCCTACTGACCATTATTGGGAATTCTAAAGACCTTATTAATGAAACCCTAGAACTAATGACACTAAAACCCTAAAAATGACCCTTTGCAAATTATGAGACAAAAGTGACTACAAATGATCTTAATGAACAGAAATAGGCCAGTAGGTAAAGGACATGAGGGACATGAGCAAGAAGCCACTACCTTCAGATGATCCATGCTCCTAATGGAATGCAGCTGACCGAGTGAGACACCTAATATTCAATGCAACAAGAGAATTTTGATCACTGACGGAGGGATGAAGACACTGACACTAACAGTACATATACCACACCTGGCTCTTTATATTTTCGTGCGCTTTTAGGAGGCACCGGGACGGAGTATTTTTAAAGCACCAGTGCTCTACATTATCATGATGCACCAGTAACAGTGTCCAGTGAACCAATGATTTCTGCGGGTTTTTGGCTGTAATTTTTTTATATTTAACCCTATTCTAGTGCATGGAATTTATGGGGAGCCCGGTGCGTTTCCATCATTCCGCCCTGGAAATTTTATGTTCCACTCGTTTTTATGACGCACCGGGGTTTGGCAATGTGATGCACCGGGGCTTTATATTAACCTGATGTGCCGGTAACGGTGGCCAGTGAACCAATGATTTTTGTGGTTTTTTGGCTATAATTTTGTTTGTTTTAAACCCTTTTCCTGTGCGTGGCATTTACAGGGACCCCAGTGCATTTCATTCATTCGGAACTGGGTCGTTTATGTTCCAAGAGCTTTTTATGAGGCACTGAGGCTAACGATATGACACGCACCAGCACAATTGCTGAATTAAAAGCACTGGGAGAGTGTGTACGGAGCGCACTATTTCTGGTGTGCCAATGTTTTATGTCATTTTTTTGCCGTAATTTTTTTTATTTAACCATCCACTGGTGGGCGCGTTTTGTGGGCACCCCAGTGCATTTCATTTATTCTACACTGGACGGTATCTATGCGGTCGACATGTAAAGCAATGGTGCACTACAAAAATAAAAAGCACCGGGCCTGTGTGTACGAAGCGCACGGTGTCCAATGTGCCAATTTTTGTAGTGCACCGATGCTTTGTCATATTGAACACACTGGTGTGTTTTAGGTTGGTAAGAGTACTGAACGAAATACATCTGCAAAAACCTCAACCCGCCAACCTCCTCTAGTATCCTCCACTAGAAATGGACGTCTAGGGCATTTTTTTGTGGGTTTCCTCAAAAAAATCCGCTAGAGGGTATTTTCCTTGTAGTGCAACCTGATAGGGAGAAACCCATCACTAATAACCTAGAAAACAAATATAATGAGTATAGGAATAAAGGGTGAAAACTAATCATCTTAGACCAAAACGAAAAAAACAAAACGATGAACCCAGAAACCTGTAATTTTAAGTTGACAACATATAAATTAGAAACAAAGTGGTAAATTCATAATTACCTGAGAAAATTGATGAGAGTTACGAGCTTACTCTTGGTGCTATAAACTGAGTTCTCACCTCAAGATTAAATGAAAGCATTTGTGGAGCCGAGAGACAAATACGTAGTAGAGACAAATGGTTGAAATAGAGACACAAAAAAACAAAATGGTAAAAGAAACCCTAGACCCAATTACGATGAGATCACCATCATCCACGTAGAGTAGATTCTATGATGGATAATTTCACAAATAACTGTAGGGTTAAATAAACACTGAATGATCCATGTGACTATTGTCCTAACGAATGACTATGAATTAAATGACACAAGATCTCGAGACTAGAATATGACTCAGATCTTGGTGTAAATCCATACGGAGCTAAAGTCCATTAAAACCATCATAAATAATGAATCATTTTAAATCTATTGACAGGTCCATAGCTAATGATGTGGAGAACTCATAAGAAAAATTAATCTATGCCAGTGCATATGATATTTATATATAAATCTATATGTCCATAAAGACAATGTGGAAAGCCAAATTTCAAAGAGAACATTTAAATGTATGTGGAAATTTGATTAATTATGGACAAAACTTAGGAAAGAAGCCAATTCAAAACTAGGGTTTTGTAGGTAGACATAAATCTATATGTAAAAGGGAGTAAGTGTCACTTCATAGAAAGGAAATGCAGAGCATTCATAAAGGTAAGGGTTAGTCATTAAATGCGAATAGTGTTGCATTAGTAATTATATGGTTGTGGATAGACTTAGGAATAAGTAAAGTGGGAAAATAATTAATTAGTAAGATTTAACGGTCAGAATTTCTATTAAATTACCATTAGCCATTGAAATAGAATTGGTTAATTACATGACATGGAAACTCATTGGAAATATATATTTTGTCTATAGTCCTAAGGAGTAAATGTCAATAGTAATAAAAACCATAATAATAGTATTATGCTAGAAAAGGTGTCAACCTTTAAATCATGGTCTAATGATACAAGGAGAAGAAATGTAGCTGAAAATAATTGAGAATAAAATATAAGCGACGATAAATATTGAATGAAAATTCAATAATTAATTAGATTAAAGTACAACAACTAAAATGTCTGTCAGATAGTATTCGTCAAGGTGTGATGAAACACATCAAGTTGTTGAATGTTAATGGTGGTAATTCCATAAATAGAAAAAAAAATTGTTGGAAGCAGAGTTGTTACAAATGGTATCAGAGCCCATGTTAAAACACTGGGCCTAAAGGTGTGCTCACACCAGAAAATAAAAATACAAAAATTTTGTTGCTGGAAATTGTTTTTTTTTAACAAATATACACTAATGTTTACTTCCGTGTACAATGAATTAGTGCATAATTGTGCAACTGAAACCATGAGTGAAGGGGATGAGATGTATGTAAATATGGGTGGTGCAAAAAATCCACAAGATCCCAATACTCCATTGCTGGCGATGATAGATTAGATGCAAAGAGAAATGATGCAACTAAAAACCCACAATGAAAGATTATCGCTAGCCAACGAAGAGAAAGAAAGGTTAATCATATAATTGAACTCTAGGACCAGTCACGAGGGTGGAGGTTCTTGTAGAAAGAGGAAGGAAATTAAAAACCACTCAGAAGAATTCAAAGATGGTGAAACCTTTAGACAAAAGTCTAGAAAGAAAAAGGAATTGCAAGGAGTATTATGAAAAATCAAACCTCCCTCTTATGATGGTGAGGAGGAGGAAGATGTAGAAGCTTGGATTATAAACATGGTAAAATACTTCCAAGTTTATGAATATGGAAGTAACTTGAAATCCTGATTGGCTATTTACCAATTACAAGGTAAGGCTACCTTGTGGTGGGAAGAAACCAAGATGGTGCATGTGATGGATGAGAAAAATGTCACTTGGGAAGATTTACAAACTAAATTAAAATCTATATATTTGAATGAACGATACTATGATGACAAAGCCCAAGAGTTTCATGAGCTTAGGTTGGGACAACTTACCATCGATGAGTTTGTTACCAAATTCACCAATGTACTTCGCTATGTAACTTATATAAGATAAGAGAAGGCCAAGGTACTACCATTTTTAAACTGCCTACCTATTATCTACAAGGAGAGGATAGAATTTGATAACCCCAAGACAATGTATGAAGTTGTGCACAAGGCAAGACTGTGTTATCAGCAGTTCAGAGGCAGAAATGAACAAGCGAAAAACTGGCAGAAAAAAGAAAAGGGAAACTCTAGTGCAAAAAGAGTAAAACCATCATACTTAAAAAACGTTGTAAAAAATCACCAAAGGAAAATTTTTAACAAAACTGGAGAAAATCAACCAGCCCAATCACAAACAGGATCTAAAAAAATAGATGGAAACAGTAAAAGAGATGGAACTATAAATATGAGGGAGCCACTAAAGTTTGGGGTTATGGAGAACCTCATCTTGTACGAGACTGTCCTCGCCGAAGCATTCAAAACATACAAGTGCTGAGAGAGGAAACTATTGTAAATGAAGTGGAAAGAAACATTCCCAGAATCAGTGTTGCACTAGAAGATCTTCAAGCTAAACACCAATCAACCATGGTCGAAATAGAAGGTATGATTGCTAAACAACCTGTTTTTGTTTCGATAGATGTAGGTGAAAATTTAAGTTATATAAGTCCTCAAATGGTGGAGAAGTGCAAATTAAAGCTAGAAAATTTTTAGCAAGCATGGTTAGTTCAATTAGCTACAAGAACAAAAATAAAAGTGACCCATAAGTTACCAAAGACTACTATAAATTTAAATGGGTATGAAACTGAACTGAATTTGAATATTTTTCCTCTAGGCTCCTATGATGTGTTAGTAGGAATGGACTGGCTAGAAAAACATAAAGCCATACTAAATTTTTTAGATAAAACAATATACTGTATAGATGGTGAGGGAAAACCAATTATAGTGAAAGGGAAACCAAAACTAATATTAGTGAGATAGATTTCAGCACTTCAGTTGAAAAGGACAACAAGAAAAGGCTGTCAAGTGTATGTTGTACATGTGGAAGAATTGGGACAACAAACTGAAAAAGAACTTGTAGAAAACTTACCATTCATCAGAGAATTTAAGGATGTATTTCTAGATGAAATTCCTCACTTACTCCCTAAAAGAGAAAATGATTTTTCAATTGAGTTAATACCAGGAGCTACACCAGTCTCTAGAGCCCCATACAGAATGAGTACCCTAGAGTTTTTAGAGTTAAAACTGCATCTACAAGAGTTGCTGGACAAAGGCTATATAAGACCAAGTGTATGCCCATGGCAAGCACCGGTATTGTTTATTAAAAATAAATATGGTACATTCAGAATGTGTATAGACTACCGAAAAATAAATAAACTGATGATCACAAATATATATCCTCTACCCAGGATAGATGATTTATTTGATCAAGTGAGAGGAGCCATAGTCTTTTCAAAAATTGATTTAAGGACATGTTATCATCAACTGAGAATTAAAGATGAAGAGATAAATAAAAATGTATTCAGAACTACATAGAGACACTATGAATTTGTAGTATGTACCGATGCTTGTGGAGAGGGATTAGGAGTGTTACTGCAATAAAATTTAGTCATAGCATATGAGTCAAGAAAATTAAATAAACATGAACATAATTATAGTGTGTATGACTTGGAGTTAGCTGCTGTAATACATGCTTTGAATATGTGGAGATATTATCTGTTAGGAATTTTTTTTGTATTAATGATAGATCATATTAGTTTGAAGTACTTTTTCACATAACCTGATTTAAATTCTAGGAAAGCTAGATGGTTGCCCTTCATTAGTGAATTTGACATGGAGATCAAACATATCAAGGGGAAGGAAAATAAGATTGCAGATTCTTTGAGTAGGAATTCTTGTCAAAATTTGAATAGTGTTGGGAGTAGTGCAACCTTTGATATTGAATTATTGATCTAAGAAGTAATGAGGCAAGACCCAAACTATGAAAAACTCCAAAAAAGTTGCAAAAAAATGAGATAGTGGGGCATACTCAAAACCAGAAGGGATTGATTTGTTTCAAAAACATATTATACATCCCCAATGTGAGCTCATTAAATAGTGATATTTTAGATGAGTATCATAAAAGACCCTATGCAGGACATACATGGTATGAGAAATTGATTTCAGCCTTAAAAAAGAATATGTTCTGGCTAGGTATGAAAAAGGATGTAGCTAATTATTTAGATATATGTTTGGAATGTCAGCAGGTAAAGGTAGAGCATTAGCATCCAGTAGGATTGTTGAATGCTTTACCCATCCCAGAATGGAAATGGGAAATAGTTTCCATGGACTTTATAACTGGATTTCCAGGAACTAAATACCAACATGATTCTATAATGGTAGTTTTTTACACATTGACAAAAACTACACACTTGTTACCAGTACAATCTACTTTTGGTACAACTCAAGTAGCTAATGTATTTATGAAAGAGATTGTAAAGTTACAAGGTATTCCTAAAATGATCATATCAGATAGAGATGCAAAGTTTACTTCAACTTTTTCAAAGACTCTGTTTGGGGGAATGGGTACCAAATTGAAATTTAGTACTGCATATCATCCCCAAACCAATAGAAAAACTAAAATAACAAACCAGATTTTAGAAGACATGTGAGAATGTATGTGATGGACATACCAACAAAGTGGGAATAATTTCTGCATCTGGCAGAGTTTTCATACAATAATAGTTACCAAGCCTCAACCAAGATGAGTCCTTTTGAAGCGTTATATGGCAGAAAGTTCCATACACCTAAAATTTGGAGTCAACCATAAGATAAGTTAATACTTGGACATGATGCATTGAAAGAAATGGAAAGGAATGTAAAGAAAATTCAACAAAATATCAAGATAGCACAAGACAGGCAGAAAATCTATGCAGATAAAAAGAGAATTCATAGCTAATTCAATGTGGGTGATCATGTATACTTGAGGATTAAACCCAAAAAAGAGTACTTTGTACACGGGTAGTTGTGAAAAATTGGCACCACACTATTGTGGACCTTTTGAAGTACTGGAAAGAGTGGGGCCAATAGCATACAAGTTGGATTTACCTAGTCACATTAAGGTTCATGATTTTTTTCATGTTTCATTATTAAAAAAGTATGTACATGATCCTACTCATGTTATGTATTGGAACGTGATACAGGTGGAACCAGAAGGTAAATTTCTTCCAGAGCCACTTCGCATCCTGGCACGGGAAGAAATTGAGCTCCAAAATAAAACAGTGGCTAGGGTGAAAGTGCAGTGGAGGCACTTTGCACCCGAAGAAGCCACATAGGAGCGAGAGGAAGATATGAAGGAAAAATATTGATCACTGTTTGAAAAGTGAATTTATATTTTTTCTTTGCAACACTGAGGAAAGTGTTTTTTTTTAGAGGGGGAATATGTAATATCCCCAATTTCTATGCTTTTATTAGATAGGTGAACAGTCCTAAAGGGTTAAACTGGACTCAAAGGAAAAAATTTATTGCGGACATATTTTATTAGTTTAATTTAATAAAATTAAAATAGAATTAATTTGGAAAAGACTAGAGCATAATTAGAGATCAGGAATCCAAATCCATGACGATGGATAAGGTTCCCAATACATTCCCATTTCTCCAAAAATCCTTGGAGAAAATAAATTAAATATTGATTTTTATATTGGAGATAAAAATCTAAAAAGATACCCCAGTAAAGAGGAAAGTTATTGGGAAGAGGTGGAATAAAACTCGAAAGAGGAAAAAGCTAGTTTTGAATTACTTTTGTGGAAGAAACAAAAGGAAAGCCTAGGCAAAAAGGAAAACATCATCCTGATTAACTAGAAGCAGTTATGGAAACAAGCTGATGGGAAAGCAGGCTTAAATAAGAAAATTCTGGGTAGACAAGAGGTTTTCTACTACTGGAAGGTTTGATCTCTGCTCGGGGGCAGTTGTGGAGAAAGAGTTAATAGGTTGGGTGGAAAATAGTCTACCAGAATTGGTATGCACAATTTAGTTCAATTTGTCTTGTATTTGTGTTGTTATACTGAAGTTAATTAGCGTTGAAGAAATTAGATAGATATGTTCATGATTATATTCTGTGTATGAAAATAATGTGAAAATTTCTAATTTGTTGTAAACTGTCAGATATGTGCATTTAATAGAATTGTCTATAATAAATATAGCATAGATCTGTAGTTTTGCATAGAGAATTATCTGAAGAGTACCAACTCTCAGAATGTCTAAACCTAGAAGTAGGTTTAAATATGAGGTTAGGTGAACGATCAGAATTAGTTATGCAGAATATAAATAAAATAGAATTGTAATATCCCAAAAGGGAGAATGCAGTAATACTTAAACAAAATATAAGAACTGCAGAAAAGTAAAAAATAAATCTATATACACATAAGAATGCATAGAAATAGTTGAGCCATCTTATTATATGGGAGGTGACCAACAAGTACAACAGTACTCCAAATATGAGGCACTCAAGAAAAAAGGATGCCCTAGAATGACCCTGAAATGATACCACAAGAGGGACTGCGTAAGTGCTCGATTGTTGGAAGGTAAACTACGTTGTCTCTACTGCAACTATTAGTACTGCAACTGCCAGAAAGATAGAAAGTCATATTTAGGCAGTATGGGAGCTCCGATGATGCTGAAAATTTGGATCCTAACTCTATGATGGTTCCCCAAGATAACCCAGAAAGTATTTTCCAGATCTATCAATCTCAGAAAATCACCCTCTTAGGGTTTGCACTATGTAGCTCCTGGGTATGAAGATCTGCTACATGAACTAATGATATTATGGCTGCAATGATGTACAATGAGCTCTATGCAAGAAGGGTTGATCCCTTCACTAGATCCTTAGGCTAAAATGTCATGATCTAGCTCCTCCAATCTCGTCCACTAAAAATAGTTGTTGGATGAAAAACAACTTCAGAAAACTACACTGTAAGAGAGGGAGGCCTAATAGCCTACTTGTAGATGTGTCAAATAAGCTCCTGAGTGATGGAAACAATAGATCCAATGTGAGGAGATGATCCCTCACAATATTTCTAGCTGAAATACTGGAAACTTCCTTCCTCCAATAGATCTATAGGAATGGACTGTGCAACGCTTGAAAGGACTGCTACTGCATGGATGTAAATATCAATGGCCTAAATGTTGGATATAGATTTACTGCTCTTGGAAGACTAAATCTAAAGAAAAAAGTGGTAGGATCAATCCTCCACCGGTTTCCTTGCTGAATGCTAGAAACAACCTCTTAATGATGGCACTAATGCTTGATAAGGAATAGAGCTCAATAGAAAAACTTCCCAGAATTGGCATACAAGTCCCCTGTGGGTAAGGGTGGGATTCCCGCTCGGGAACACCCTATGCTAAACAAAAATTCAAACTTAGCTAAACAACATAAGAATGCATGGAGATGTCACCTGAAAAATCCATATATAAACATACCAAAGAATAATCCAAGTATCCAAATCTTCCTTCTATTGTGCCTTCACCTTCATTATATAGATCATGAGCCTTCCATAGCCTAGGCCCACTCCATAACTGTGTTTTACATGTGGACATAAGTATCCATGGTTGACTGCGTTGTTTCTCCATGTCCTCCATCATGTTCACATGGGTGATCACCCTCTCCATCATGTGTGCATTAAATGCATCATTTCCTCCACTAACTTATCATAGGTGCTTTATGATCTTACTTTGAATGCTCTATGATATCAGTTGACCTCTTCAAAGATCCTCATGATTTTATATCTAATATACATGATCTTATTTGACTGTTTCATCCTCCATGATCTAGCTCATATATGAGACATGATATCCACTACTGTATCATTAAAAGAGTTGCTCCACTACTCCATCATTTAGATCTAGATCTATAATATCAACATACACACATCAAAAGTGGATTTTATTCATCTTTGAGGATTATGGGTCCCTCCACCCTTTTATTTACTTACTTAATTAAGTTTACTAAGAACTCTAATATTCCAAATATCATGTGAAAATTTGGGAATATTATAGTCTTCCGCGGAAAAATGTTGCTTGTCCTCAAGCAACTGCAAAAGTAGATGCTAGAGTAATCTTTCCCCCTCCAAATGGCATCCACACAAGGAAGGTCTCCCCATTTTCTGCAATGAGTTATGTATGCCCAACACCAAATTTGCCTCTGTATAATGTCTAGAGTGACCTCTAATGGTGTAGCTAGATGTCCCTCATCAATCATGAAGCTCCAAGTGACGACCATAAGTTGTCCAACATCCTCCAAAATACATGAGATATATAAAGATAGATGGATCCTCCCACAGAATGAAATCTCCAACTCACAAAGTAATCCTCCATCCCATGCTATATGAAGTAAAAAGAGGCTCATGCCTCCATCCTTAGCCCTATTGGCTTTGTTGGATTTAAGCATCATCCAAACATTGTACAAAAGAAGAAATATAGACATATGGGTAGACAAAGATGTCAAATCATATTCTCCCAATAGTAACCATCGCATCAATGTTCCCTGCTACCACACCACACCATCAAAATACCAAGTATGGTGTCCATACTCTCTAGGTAAGAGCCATCAGAGGAATGCCTCTTGCTACAATCTTCCAACACTATCATGCAAAGTAGGGGAGTCTGTAGGACCAAGTCCCCCAATAAAAGCCAAAGAAACAAGATCTCTTGTTGCCTCTTCACATTATCATGTGAATCATGGAGCAAAAAAAACATATTGAATGACATATGGAATGCCATATCAGCCCAATACAAACAAACTCCATCATTACACATCACGAGATTACTACACCATATCATAAACAATACAAAACACATAAACATGGGAGATGTCATGTGATGGCCAAACTCTCTCAAAAAAAGTGAAAATTCCTTCCTCTGCTTCATTCTATCATTTATACACAAGGAATGATTCAAAGAAATATGATCTATTGGGTGGTAACCATACTCACCTAAGAGCATCCAGTGCAACCATGCCTCCTTCTTCATTACATGAGTGTTGTACAAGGCATGGATCATGAAAATATGTGTTGTTGGGTAGTAACCAAACTCACCTAGGAGCAACCAATGTAACCAAGCTCCTTGTTGGCCCATTTCATATATCTGCAAGTGGTCATGCAACCCCTTTTTTGTCATTCTCACCCACTCATCCCAATGTGGATGATGAATGATGTTTTGCAAAAACATGGTATCCTCCCATTGTAGAATACCATCCACCTCAAACTAATGAATAAATTTACACCCCATGATATTTTGAAGTGCACCTCTAATGAAATCTCGCCATGAGATTCTCCTTTCACCGATGGACCTCCAAAACCAGTGAGGTTCTGGATCTACTGCAGGTAGAAGTTCCCCTCTAAGTTGTGACATGCTCATTGAGAAAGTTTCATCTGGAAATGAGAAAATATTCCTCATCTCAATATGTCTACCATATATCATATTTACCTCCATTTCTTCATGAGTGAAGCTACCTTCAGAACCCTCCAAGAATAATGGGACCCTCTCATCATCACTTCTACTAAGTGACAACGCTGTAGATATACATGGTGATGCATATGATGTCTCATGGCAAGGCATAACGCTGAACTCATATCCAACCATTGTACATAGGATCATGCTCATCCCATCTTCTGAAACTCTACAATTCAACTAAAAGGGTTGAATGTAGCTCAATAATGATGAACTGGGATAGCTATTCATCTCCTCCTTGATCAAATCAAGGGTCCTTTGCGCAGTAATATGTTGCTGCTCCAATTTAGCATTTTTTTCTAATCCTTGGTCATGCAATGGCCTTGATGGCATGTCTCCATAAGTTTCAATAAGAGGTACTGAAAAAATATGAGATGAAAGATCATGCATACCTTGGATCAACTGATGTGTGGGATCCTCTTGCAACACCACAAGAGTTCCTCTAACTGGTACAATGGTCTCTCCAACTGCTGGTAAGAGTGATGGTTGATCTTCTAGCAATGTACCAGCGCTAGAATCTACCTCCTATTCCTCATGTATCTCTTGAATCATGCATGGGACTCTATATGTCAAGAGCTTAATACTATCCTACAAACATGCAGGTGTCTCTTCTCTGGATACAAGTACTTTTGTAGCTAGTGGTGAATGTAGTGACTCTTTTTCCAGAGTGACAAGAATGACATCCTCCTTTTCTTCCTTAGGAAATGTCTCTTTGGGACACATCTCTGGTTTTTTCATACCAAACTTCTTTCTCAACTTGTGAACGAAATATTAATATTTAGTAACCTTTGCATGCTCCATGTGACCAAACGACCAATCATTGGCTTCACAATGAAGATGAAGTGTTGCAATATGAACAACCTCTTTTTTAGCCACGGGATGTAGCCTGAAAAATGTATCTAGATCTTTCCTCCAAGCCTTAACAATTCTTGAGGAAGATCCATCAAATGTAGGAAAATAGAATCTATTGTGCCTCTTTCTTCTATTGCTGCTATAGGATACCTTTTCTTCTTTTATTTTTAAGAACTATTGGAGAGTTAGATTCTCCTTGAATGCTCTAGAATGTGCTTTGTACTCTTCAAGATACATACTGAGAGTATCATGAGTCTCAGGTTCCTCTTCTTTGTTCATGACTATACCATTCACCTTCTTCAAAGAAAGTGGGCATAGTAGATCTATGAGGAGATCTATGATTCTTCGGTTTTCTTTGTTGCTGATAGGAAGTGCTTGGACCTTCCACATCAAATATTCTTCTTGGATCCTTTGTTTTCCTTTCCATCTTCATTCGATTGAACTTCTTGGAGAGATCTTGCAGGGATCTAAAGAGAAGAGTGGAAAAGCTACAATCCTGCTTCATGATAGATCTCTTCTATCTGCTTCTTCTTTTGATGAAAAAGATGAATTTTCCACAAGGGGAGCCAAAGATCATGCTCTGATAACACTATAATATCCCAAAAGGGAGAATGTAGTAATACTTAAACACAATATAAGAATTGCAGAAAAGTAAACAATAAATCTATATACACATCAAAATGCATAGAAATAGCTAAGCCATCTTATTATATGGGAGGTGAACAATAGGTACAACAATGCTCAAAATATGAGGCACTCAAGCCAAAAGGATGGCCTAGAATGACCCTGAAATGATCCCACAAGAGGGACTACGTAACTGCTGGATTGCTAGAAGGTAAAATTTGTTGTCCCTACTGCAACTATTGGGACTACAACTGCCAGAAATATAGAAAGTCAAATCTAGTCAGTATGGGAGCTCTGATGATGCTGAAACTTTGGATCCGGGCTCTATGATAGATCCCCAAGATAACCCAGAAAGGATTTTCTAGATATATCTAGAAAATCACCCTCTTAGGGATTGCACTATGTAGCTTTTGGGTATGTAGATCTGCTGCATGAACTGATGATATGATGGATGCAATGATGTACAATCAGCTCTATGCAAGAAGGTTTGATTCCTTCACTAGATCTTAGGGCTAAAACCTCGTGATCTAGCTCCTCTATTCTCCTCCAATGAAAATAGTTGTTGGATGAACAACAGCTTCAGAAAATTGCGCTGTAAGAGAGGGAAGCTCAATAGACTACTACTAGATGTGTCAAATCAGCTCCTGAGTGATGGAAACAATAGATCCAATGTCAGGAGATGTTCCCTCAAAGGATTTTCAGCTGAAATACTTGAAAATTCCTTCCTCCAATGGATATACAAGATTGAACTGTGCAATCATTGAAGGGACTATTGCTACATGGACGTAAATCTAAATGGGTTGAATGTCGGATATAGGTCTGCTGCTCCTGGAAGACTAAATATAAAGAAAAATTTGGTAGGATGAATCCTCCACTGGTTTCCTAGCTGAATGCTAGAAACAACCTCCTAATGATGGCACTTATGCCTGATAAGGAATAGAACTCAATAGAAAACCTTCCCAGAGTAGGAAAAAAAGTTTTCTATGGGTAAGGGTGGGATTCTCACTCGGGAACACCCTGTGCTAAACAACACTGCAAAATTATCTAAAGAGCATAAGAGTGCATGGATATGTCACCTGAAAAATCTAGATATAAACAGATCAAAGAATAATCCAAGTATCCAAATCTTCCTTCTATTGTGCCTTCACCTTCATTATATAGATCATAAGCCTTCCATAGCCTAGGCCCACTCCATAACTGTGTTTTACATGTGGACATAAGTCTCCATGGTTGATTGCATTGTTTCTCCATGTCCTCCATCATGTTCACATGGGATGATCACCCTCTCCATCATGTGTGTATTAAATGCATCACTTCCTCCACTAACTTATCATAAGTGCTTTATGATCTTACTTTGAATCACTATGATCTCATTTGACCTCTTTAAATATCCTCATTATTTTATATTTAAGATCCATGATATTATTTGATTGTTTCATCCTCCATGATCTATCTCATAAATGAGACATGATATCCACTACTTTATCATTAATGGAGCTTCTCCACTACTCCATGATTTAGATATAGATCTAGAATATCCACATACACACATAAAAAGTGGATTTTATTCATATTTGAGGATTATGGGTCCCTCGCCCCTTTTATTTACTTAATTAATTAATTTTATTAAGAACTCTAATATTCCAAATATCATGTGAAAATTTGGGAATATTACAAGAATTGTTTTACTAACTATGAAACTCTGTTAAATAAACTTGCACAAACTGATAAACAAGTGTTTCTGATAGTTAATGTGAATTTAGAACATTCAAGACCAATCTTCTATTGTGGTAGAAATTGAAGATCTGGATGCTATAACTATGCCAGAATATTCTATCATAATTACAATGAGGAATTCAGAAAATTATTAACAAAATTGAAACACAGATCCTAGAGAATATATCACATAAGGAATGAAAACATAACTTCAATAATTGAAGTAAGAGTATATTAAATTATACGGAGTTATATTAATTCAAAGGAGTTATATCCATATACATATATTGTCCAATGAAAACTATGTCCAAATAATTATACAACATTTGGGGAACTCTATCCCATAAATTACAAGTGTATAATCTCTCTGAAAATTATACAGAGGTATAATAACAGAAATCCCCAAGTAAGTTACTAGACCAACCTGAAAAGGGAAATTGAAATTTACTATTGGATATGTAAATTTGTAGTAGAAGTGGTCAAGCGAAATAGGTTATTAGAGGGTAACTGCACATAAGAAGAATCTAGAAATTAAAACCTGAAACATAGATTTCAAACTATAACAAAAAGTGAAACTATATATAACAACAGAGTGTAAGGGATATCTACCTTACTAACAGTCATGGGGAATTAAAGCGGCAAGAAAAAGAGAAAGTGAAGTTAGTAAATGGAAGAGTATGTAGAATCAAAGTATAAAAAATAATTTAATTAAATTCAAGAAGATTCTTACCGTAAACCCTCGACAGTCTAATGAGTTAAACTGGATACCCGTGGAATTGTATAATTCTTGTACAAAGTAAGGGAACAAAATTATTAAACCCTGTCTGTACAAATAATTGAAAGTAAACAAAGTGAAATCCTTACAGATGAGAAAATCTAAACAAGTAGAATCATTATACAAACAAATAGATTTATAATCGAAGAGTACTAAATAAATGGCATAGTAGAAATCTGTGGGATTTCCAAAAGGAAATCAAGATTTCTTAACTCAGGATAAGTTCAAAATTCGTATCCCTGAGATTTAAATTTGTTCTCAAAATTATACTCTAAACGCTAAATGAAATTAATTGGATGCCATCTAAATTTTTCACAGTACTGAGAGTATTTCCGAAATAAATGAGGTTGCTAGAGCTAGCCCAGTAATTAAACGAAAAGGTGAAAACACATGACAAATCAACTGGTAATGATGAAGGGAAAAAATATTAGGGAGACATGAATTTTACCTGTAAGGTATAGAAATTTCCATAAGGAGGGAACTGTGAGAAATTCCGAGTGTATGAGAGACAAGAGTTCCCATGCAGAATTCCTTCACCTACATATAACTAAAAATGCATTAGAAAGTCATATGGTTAAGTGAAAAATCGAACTACCATGAATACAACATAAACCATAACTGAAATAATTTTTTTTAAATGACACTGGAATTTCACAACCCACATGCGATGGTAGTAAAGGCGGAATTGTATTTGGGGAAATATGCAGACAGAGGAGCCTTTGGGCTTTGCATTGCAAAAAGATATTTTTACCAGCTGAGATTTTCCCTCTACATAAGAAACTGACCAAGAATCTCTCGGTGAAGAACGCAGCTTGATAGGGAGAAAGCCATCACTGCTAACCTAGAAAAAAAATCAAATGAGTATAGGAATAAAGGGCGAAAACTAATCATCTTAAAACAAAAACGAAAGAAAAAAATTTGATGAAGCCAGAGACCTGTAAGTTTAATCTGATAGCATATAAATTAGAAGCAAAGAGGTAAATTCGTAATTACCTGAGAAAATTGATGAGAGTTACTAGCTTACTTTCGGTGCTATAAACTGAGTACTCACCTCAGGATGAAATGAAAGCATTTGTGGAGCCAAGAGAAAAATGCGTAGCAAAGATAAATGGTCAAAAGAGAGACACAGAAAAATGAAATGTTAAAAGAAACCCTAAACCCAATTATGATGATATCTCCATCATCCACGTAGAGTAGATTCTATGCCAGAAAATTTCACACGTAATTGTAGGGTTAAATAAACACTAAATGAGCCATGTGACTATTGTCCTAATGAAGGACTATGAATTAATGACACAAGATCCCGAGACCTGAATATGACTTAGATATTGGTGCAAATACATATGGAGCTGAAGTCCATTAAACCCATCATAAATAAAAAATCGTTTTAAATCTATTGTCTGGTCCATAACTAATGATGTGGAGAACTCATAAAAAAAATTAACGTATGTTAGTGCATATGAGATTTAGATATAAATATATAGGTCCATAAAGACAACATGGAAAGCCAAACTACAAAGCAGACATTTAAATGTATGTGGAAATTCGATTAATTATGAATAGAGCTTTGGAAAGAAGCCAATTCGAAACTAGGGTTTCGTAGGTAGACATAAATCTATATGTCAAAGGGAGTAAGCGTAACTCCATAGAAAGGTAACTTAGAGCATTAATAAAGGTAAGGGTTAGTAATTAAATAAGAATGGTGTTGCATTAGTAATTATATGGTTGTGGATAAACTTAGGAATAAATAAAGTGGTAAAATAATTAATTAGTAAGAGTTAAGGGTAAGACTTTACTATTAAAATACCATTATCCATTGAAATAGAATTGGTTAATTACTTGAGATGGAAACTCATTGGAAATATATATTTGGACTATAGTCCTAAGGAGCATATGCCAATAGTAATAAAAACCATAATAATAGTATTATGCTAGAAAAGGCGTCAACCTTTAAATCATGGTATACTGATAGAAGGAGAAGAAATGTATTTGAGAGTAATTGAGAATAAAATATAAGCGACGATAATTATTGAATGAAAATTCGATAATTAATTACATTAAAGTACATCAACTAAAATTTCTATCAGATAGTATTCATCAAGGTGTGACGAAACACATCAAGTTGTTGAATGTGAATGGTGGTAATTCCATAAATAGAAGAAGAAAAAAAAAATGGAAGCAGAGTTGTTACATTGAGAGTAACCATTTAATGATAAATGGTCCCATGCAAGGATTTTTGGAGAATGACGAAGAAATGAATATGGAAATGTCCGCAAGAATTCAAAATAATGATTTAACAACTGGAAGCTATAATGGTTTACCCAACATCATTGGTAAAGATAGTGTTAATCATAGCCCCAATAATGACAATATACATACTGATTACATGGATGGTTGTAATGATGACCATGCAATGTAGACGAACAAATAATTATTGAATCCAATGCAAGAGAGATTCTAGATTCAATTAATATACACACTCATGGACAACCTCATGATAATGATATTTTACATATGGCAAGGACACCACTATACCTTGGTGCATGATGCTCCGTATTGAAAGCCGTGTTACTCCTTCTTAACTTAAAATTTTTCCATGGATGGAGAAACAATAGTTTCAATGATCTTCTACAGTAAGTACCTTTATACAAAATGGAAATTTCAAGTTTTTTGTAATAAATGTTTCCAAAAATTTAATTCCACTCTAAACTATATCTTATCATTGTTGATGGTATTGTCATAGGTTGTTAATAGATCTAATCCTTCCAATTAATAACAAATTTCCTTAAAAAAAATTGAGATCATGTCATTGAAAAAATATTTAGGTATGGATGCTTCCAAGGCATATGATGCATGTCTCAATGATTGCATCCTATATTATGGATATGGTAGGGAATCCTTAGATGATTGTCCATAATGTAGTGAGAAAATGTACCATATAAGTCCATCATAAAAAAAGGTAGGACGAAAGGTACTACATCACATACCTTTAGTGCCACAATTTGAGAGGTTATTTGGATGTAAGGAAATGTCACAAATCATGGATTTTCATGTGAGGGGAAAGAGCACAGGTGGTGTTATGAGGATGCCGACTGATGGATTGGCATGGCGTAAGATCGAGGATAAGTGTCCAATTTTCAAAGATGAGCCACAAAATGCAAGAATATCATTAGCATTAGATGGTGTGAAACCTTATGGAAATAAATCAACACAATGGTCTACATGTCCAGTAATTTCTATAAAAATCAACCTACCCCCATGGTTATCAACCAGAAAGGAACATGATATATTGAAACTTATCATACCGGGTTATAATTTATGGAAATTCCTAATATTGAGTCCATATGGTAATAGTAACAAATTTCACGGTGCAAATGACAAATTGAAGTTGATGTCTTTATAGGTCCAAATCTATTGAAACCTATGGGCACATACTTAGAGCCTTTAATAAATGAGTTATTAATTCTTTCGAAAGGAATGGATATGAAGGATGTATCTCATCCTATTTCTTCAAGGATCTTTCAATTCCATGCAATGCTTCTTTTCACAATTTGTGATGCCCCACGACTATCAATGTGTTGTGTTGAGTTATAGTTGGTGTTAATAACCTCGTATTGTATTTATTGATTTCATAATAAAATCCTAAATTATTACTTGATCCTGCATATAAAAATGAAAGGCCTTCATAATAATGGATCTTATGGATTCCCAACATCTGGACCTTGCACTTGATCCAGAAAATCGAGTCATTTGGGAAAGACTGTATATGATGAGCATAGAATGTGTACACCTGCACACGATGAGCAGGTGTAACCTGACATCAAAACGGGAACTCTAGCCCAAAAACGCTCAAAAAACATGAAAAAACACCCAAAAAAAAAAAATGTGTCTTCCAGAATGCACTTGTTTTTTTTCGAAGGTCAAATTTCAACATTTTCTAAAATTATGCTAAAAACAAAATTGTTTGTTGAAAAAAGGATTGAAAAAACACCCCCCCCAAAAAAAAGTGTGTCTTCCAGAACGCACTTGTTTTTTTTTTAAGGTCAAATTTCAACATTTTCTAAAATTATGCTAAAAACAAAATTGTTTGTTGAAAAAAAGATTGAAAAAACACCCTCAAAACAAAACCAGTTGATGCTGGAATAACAAAAAAAAAAAATTGTGTCATAATTTTGACACTTGTAACAATGGAATTAAAGACAACATATTAGGACATTTTTTAAAATCGTAAATTTCTAACATTTTTTATAGATGATGTTAAAGATAAACAAATACATGTCTGAAGGGCTTATAATTTTGAACAATTTTCATCCATGTTGTTAAACATAAAATATCTTGACTTTAAACAACCCCAAAATTGTAATTATTTTCAACCATAACCTTAAAGATAAAGGTAAATCTAAAGTTTTTCAATCTTAAGTGTTCAACATACTTGAACAATGAAATTATGGAGAAAATATAAGACTTAACAATTTAAAACAGAAACAAGTAAGAGTAATTTTAATTTTAAAGAATAAAAACTTATCTTTTTTCAAATCTTACCATAAGACAAATTTAAATATAATTTCAACCAAAACCTAAAAATCAAGCATCAAAACAAAGTGTTATGTTTCAATGACGCATATAATTATTAAAACTTTTAAAAGTATCTTATACCAAATGTTAACAATACATAATATCATGGTAATATCACTGCATAATCTAAAAATTCAACATTAGTTTCTATTTTCTATTTTACTTGTAATTAAAATATCAACATTGGTACATTGAATATAACATAAATTATTTTTGTAATTCATTGTTACATTGTCGATATTCTAAAGAAATGAATTCTTCATAATTAAAACGTATAATCCAACAAACATAGAAATGTCTCAGAACTTCATGAAAAATGAGATGGAAGTCAAAATTTTTATTTCAAGTTACCATGCAAACATCAATTACAGAAAAGTGTCTTAGATAGTTATTCAAAATCAGCCATAGGTTCTGGAAAACCATCATAATCTACATCTTCAGATGAATGGCTCGATGCAGATGAAGATGATCCATATTCTCTCTTTCATCAACTAGTGCTCCATCTGAGTCAACATGCATGCCCACCATTTCAGAGTTCAAAAGTCTTGTAGATCTACGCCTACATTCTGCAGAGTCCCATTTCAATAGTAATTGTTCTCGTAGCAATTTCTTCAAAATATTTATGGTCTGCAACCGAAGAGTTCCTCTCTTTGTCAAATTGAATTCATACACAAGTATGTCAACATCCTCCAATTTTAAGACATCTTTGTGGCGACGATTTATATTTGCGCCCTTTCTTTTTCTCTTTCTGCCAATTCTTTTTTCCACTACCATCTCTGGCATGTAAACACCATTGAAAGGGTGGGTACTTGTAGCATACCAATGTACATCAACAGCTGTAATCTCTTCATTTTCATTAATGACCTTTATAACCTTGGCAATCCAGAATGGATAGCCAAGTGGCTCTTCATCTGCTAACACTACTATCATGCAGCCCTCCTTAAGATCCTGCACAGAACCCCTGTAAAGGTCTTCCATGGCTTCACGTTGTGCACGTAATCTTCTAGAACCAATATAGATTTCTCTTTCCTCTACCTGTGGGAAATTAATAATAGCTTGAGGCTGTTGTTGTTCAACATTGTGTGTTTCTTGATGTTCATGTTCATTTGGCATATTTTGTGGCCAAAAAAAAGGAGTCTTCAAAAGTGTATCCTCATTTACTGATCTTGAAATCATATCACTTTGATTACTGAAAAAAGACTCCCACCAAACTGAATCAGCAACATCGAAGTATTCATATGTATCTCTAATACATCTTTAATTTCCTCTAGACATTCAAAATAATTTATCTCTCTCTTCTGCCTTCGTGCATTATGGAGTTCGGAAACTGGCTGTAATAACAATATCTTTGATGAAAACATTGGACGCTCTGGAATGAACTTCAAAAATGCTAAACCTGATGATGGTCCCCATTCTTCAATAGTTGAATACTTCTTGCCCCATATAAGTGTTATCCCATCAATTTTTTTGATACGAAATTGATGTTGGAAGCTAATGTCGTTAAGTTTTTCAATGCATTTCTCCTCACCATGCAATCCAAAAATAAACCTTCGCATGTCAATAGTTTCTTCCAACACATGAAAAACAGGCTCTGGAATGTACGATTTCTTAATACATTCAATTAATGATGGCAGGCTCCCAACACCTTTCCTCCTCAATGTTAATGAAAAACGACTGAACATTTGATCAATATGATCATGAGTATGCCCAACAAGAAGGAAACCAACCTTTATCTTTTTAAAAATCCCCAATTCAACGAGCATGTTTAGATACCCAAAAATAACTTGATTTTTGTTCTCACGACTTGTGTTGTCCAATTGTAAATACAAAACTTTAGGAAGAATCCTGGACCAATGAGTAACCACATCATGGATTATAGTTATGGTCAGATTTTCATCATTGTGAATATTTGGAGTTGTGAAGAAAACTCTTGGAAACATCTTCTCATTAAATACCATACAACCAACCAAGTGAAACTGAATGAAATTTTCCTCCTGTAATTTTTTTGGCGTGCGGACAAAATGTGAAAGAAGTGTTTTCTTTTGGTCCATACCATCAATTATCAATCCCAAATATTTATTTGGATGATCATAACACTTCTTTCGATGTTTATACAACTTTTGTCTTTCACTTGTTTGCTGATTGCGATGGTCTTGAAGTTCTTTGACAACAGAATCTGTACATAAAATAAAAGAAACATATGAATAAATATATTTTCATAGTTGATAAGTATCAAATTTTAAAAAACAATGTTTTGAACACATACCTCTTTTCGCCCCTTGACATTTATTTCTTTTTGCTTTAAGAGAAGCACATGTGCCGCAAATCCCCATCCTTGTCTTCTTAGGAATACGAACATTGTTGAATTCAGTTTTCCATATCCTTGTAAAATAAGAATATGTAATAAAATTACCAATTCCTTCAACAACTTCTGCATAATCTTTGTATAACATGAATATTTCTCGTCTCGAGAAATTATCTGGAATATGTATTGTGTCTTTATTTTGCATACACTCTCCATGATTTGAAAAGAAGTCTTTCATCCATGTCTTAGCAGTATTTGCAAACGGCCCCACCTCCCGTTTATGACGTGCTTCTGAATAATATGTGGGATCCTTTTCCAATCTATCCTGGATTCTTGACAAACGAAAATTACCAATTGAATACAACATTTTGAACGCCTTTCTGCAAAGCAATACATTCCCAATATGATAATCATAACCTGCTAGTGTAGATTGCATGCAACCCACTAAATATGAATTTTGCATGATTTTATTCACTGACATATATGTTTTCCTTTTCTGCAAAGCAAAGTTGAAATCCATATTTTTCAAGCAATCCCTTCGACAACATGCACTTGAAATCAAATGAACGACAGAACTTTTTGTCGTGAGATATTTTGTCCTCGCCCTTGTATAACTGGAATGCTTTGGATTGATATGAAAAGGTCTACTTCTACTCCTAGTTGCAATATTTTCTTGCAACGGCTTCATCATTCCATCATCCTTTGTAAAAGTAGTTTCATCACCATTAGAAGGAATATTATCCCCACTATCATCATCCTCAACATAGTTAAGAAATTCATCAACATCATTGCATGGAAAATTTTCTTCACCATCATCAGTTGAAGAAAACATTTCATAAGAATCATCGACAGTTTTGTAACCCTGACTCAAAAGAAATTCTTCACCATCTTGACCCATGCTTTCAAATTCTTCCCTGGGAGGATTCAATTCTTCATCACCATGAGTGTCTTTGAAATGGTCACTTGGAGAAAATGCAATATTCAGATCTGTGTCTTTAAAATTATCATTTGTAAGAAACTCTTCATCCTCCCCTTCCTCAGTGGCGCTCTCATAATCCTTGGGATTAGGCATAAGTGGAAGCTTTGAATTTGTATTCACTAGAATTTCTTCACCTTGCCCCTCCCCTTCCTCACTAAAGCTCTCATAGTCCTTAGGATTGGGAATAAGTGAATGCCTTGAATCTATATTTATTGGAAATTCTTCATCCCCCCCTTCATTAGTGGTTAAA
This sequence comes from Pinus albicaulis, assembly GCA_034641835.2. NCBI lineage: Eukaryota > Viridiplantae > Streptophyta > Pinopsida > Pinales > Pinaceae > Pinus > Pinus albicaulis. The sequence continues at coordinate 1,040,607,998 of CM076579.1, forward strand.
TTATAATCGTTATGATTAGGATGAAGTGAAAATTTTAGCTTTGGAAATTCATCCCCGTCTTCATCAGTGGTGCTGGCATAATCCTTAGGATTAGGACGAAGTGGATATTTTGACGTTGCAAATTCTTCATTCCCCTCTTCCTCAGTGGTGCTGACATAATCCTTAGGATTAGGACGAAGTGCATATTTTGACTTTGCAAATTCTTCATTCCCCTCTTCATCTGTGGTGCTGACATAATCCTTAGGATTAAGACGAAGTGGAAATTCTGACTCTGGAATTTTTTAGTCCCCCTCTTCATCAGTGGTGCTTGCATAATCCTTAGGATTAGGACGGAGTGGAAATTTTGACGCTGTAAATTTTTCATTTCCTTCTTCATCAGTGGTGTTGGCATAATCCTTAGGATTGGGACGAAGTGGATGTTTTGACTCTGAAACATTATCATTCCCCTCTTCATTAGTGGTGCTCGCATAATCCTTACGATTAGGACGAATTTGATATTTTGACTCTGGAAATTTTACATCCCCCTTTTCATTAGTGGTGCTGGCATACTCCTCAGGATTAGGACAGAGTGGATATTTTGACTCTACATATTCTTCATTCCCCTCTTCATTTGTTGTTCTCGCATAATCCTTAGGATTAAGCTGAAGTGGATATTCTTCATCTCCCTCTTCATCAATGGTGTCCTCATAATCCTTGGGATTAGGACGAAGTGAAACTTTTGACTCTGCAATTTCTTCATCATGCCCTTCATCACTATTGCTTTCATAATCCTTAGTATTAAGAGTAAGTGGTATAACTGGCGCTCGATTTTTTGACTCTCTATTCATGGTGAATGAACTCCCGTTATATTCATCACTCTGAATAGAGTTGTTGCGTGACGAAGATGTTGATGTTCTAGAAAGAAAAACTTCGTTATCAGAAGAAACCATGGCTTCCAACAAGAATAGGTTGAATGATTCAAATTCCTCTCCCACTTACAATATATAGCTTAAAGACTGAAAATTTCCCTCCAAATTTTCCCTCCAAAAAAATTCGCGAAAAAATTTCCCTCCAAAATTTCCCTCCAAAAAAATTCACGAGAAACTTTAACTATTTTAACTATAATGACTACATGTAAATATTTTAAATTTTTTATTTTAAACTTACGTTATATTCATCTAAAATATATTTCAATTTTTTTTTTTAAATATTCCTTTCATGCATGTCTTCGAAACTAAAATAATTTTCTTATTTGAATAGTTTAATATTGACTACATGCAAATATTTACAAAAATAACATGATGTAAATATTAACTATTTAAACTATAATTAACTACATGTACATATTTTAGATTTTAAAATTTAATCGCATGATTTTAAACATTGATTACATATAAATATTAACTATGATAACTAAATACAAATATTAACTATTTTATCTATAATATTAAATATAATTAACTACATGTAAGTATTTCATATTTTAATTTTTAATTTGAGATTATATTTGAATTATTCAACATTCAGTACATGTAAATATTAAATAAAATATTAATTATGATAACTACATGCAAATAATAAGTAGTTTAACTATAGTATGAACTATAATAAATTAAATGTAACATTTAGTACATGTAAATATTAATTATGATAACCACATGCAAATAATAAGTAGTTTAACTATAGTATGAACTATAATAAATTAAATGTAAATATTTTAAATTTGAAATTTTAATCCCACATTCATTAAACAGTAAATCAATCAGACAATATACGATATTTAAAAGGAATGATTGTTTCTATTCATCACATCACATCAAGTTTTCTGGTATTTGTTGGAGCAAATTTCTAGAGGTGTTGCGTTGGCATTGGTAACTTCGTGGAGGCATTGCATTGGCATTGGAAGCTTTGTGTCGCTATTGGTAATTTTGTGGAGGTGTTGCATTGGCATTGGTACCTTCGTGAAGGCATTGCATTGGCATTGGAGGCATTGTGTTGCTATTCGTAATTGTGTGGAGGTGTTGTGTTGACATTGGTGACAGCAACTTCTTGCATTTCAAAGGTTAGTTTTCCTTCTATTCTGACAATTTAGAGATGATTTTGGGAAAAATCTGGTTTTCTATAGTTTTTTTGTGTTCAAAAACTACTTTTTTAAGGTTTTTGGGTTCAAAAACTTTGATTTTTTAATATTTTTTTAGTGAAGAAAATGCAAAAAAAACTGAATTTTTTAGGGTTTTAACAACAAAAATTTAGATTTTTTTTGTTTTTTAAGACTTGTAGGTTCATTTACACATAAAAATCCATAAAACGACCATGCACATAAAAAAAAAAGTGGCCTTATAACATTTTTTATTTGTATTTTTTTTTTATCATAAATATATGAGTGATTTCATTATTTAAATTTTTTTTTATGTGAGAACTTTTTATTTTATATTTTATTTTATTTTATTTTATTAATTTTAGATCTTTGTTTTATTTTTTTAATTTTAAATCTTTAATTTTTTTTTTCCTTTATTGTTTTGTTATATATAAACATATATATTTTTAATTGTATTGTGATATATATATATATTTTTAATTATATTATAAACTTAAAACAAATATTTATTGTTATAGTTTATTATATTGTTTTGTTTTTTTATATTTACTGTTATATTTTATTATATAGTTTATAAACAAATTTATTTATTATTATAGTTTATTATATTATTTATTGTTTTGTTTTTTAAATTGCAAAAATTTTAAAAAAAATTTTAAAAAAAATATGCATTTTATTGTTTTGGTGGTGCCGGCCACCCGGGCGGTGCCACGGCGGTGGCCCACCCGCCTCCCGGTGCCCGATGGCCCAACGGGCAGAGCTCGCACTGGGATCCCCGCCCGTTGGGTGCCATGGCCGCCCGGGCGGCGCCACGGGGGCGGCCCACCCGCCTCCCGGTGCCCTCATCGGCCGAGGGCCGATTCCCGGAATCGGCCCTCGACCGTTGGGGGCACCGGGAGGTGGGCTGGGCTGCCCCCGTGACGCCGCCTGGGCGGCCCCGATGGGGGCCCAGGAGGCGGGCTGGGCCGCCCCGCCAAAACACATTTTAATATTTAAATTTTTTTTTTTTTTAAATTTTATATGTTTTGTTTTTAATTGTTTTGTTTTTAATTTTTTTTTTTTAATTTTATAATTTTGTTTTTTTAATTGTTTTTGTTTAATTGTTTGTTTTTAATTTTGGTTTTTTTTTTCATAATTTGGATTTTTAATTTTTTTGTTTTTTTTTAATAATTTTTTTTAAGAACACATTTTATAATTTTGATTTTTTTTAATTTTATTTGGTTCTTTAAATTTTTTTTTTTAAACAATTTATTTTAATAAACAATCATAGAAACATTGTTATATATAAATATAAATAAAAAATTGTTATATAATGTAATAAAAACATTATTAAATAATAAATGTTAAAAATTTCAAAATATATCAAATATATATATATACAATGTAATAAATTTACAAAAAAAAAACATTTGTTTTAATATAACAATAAAAATTAATTAAAAATATATATATAACAATACAATTAAAAAAATAAAAAATTATATAACATTATAATATTTGTTATAAATAGTTAATAACATTTTTTTTTTTAAATATTAAACACAAACTGAAGTTTCAAAATATTAGTTTATTTTTTAAGTTTAATTTTAATGCTTTAATTTTAAACTATTTAGTTTTAGAAATACATTTTGTTTATTAAATTTATTTTATTCGCAATATTTTTCCATTAACTAATATATATATATATATATATATATATATATATATATTTTATCAGGAAAATGGCATCAAAAAAGACTTCTGTGAATGTTTCTGCACCTAGGGCAGCAGCTCCCGAATCTACGGCAGCAGCTCCCAAATCTACAGCTGCAGCGCGACGCACTATGGATACAACTCCCAAATCTAAAGTTGCAGCTGAACGCACTATGGACACTATTGGACGCAATAAGGATATTGTTGCACACACTAATAAAAATCAAGCAAGTGGGGCACCAGGTTCATTAAAGGTTATTTCTGATTGGAAAAACACCAAGGAAATAGATAAAACCGATTTCTCATGGTATCTTGAAGACAGTGAAACGGAGGTTGATATACACATCTATCTGATTTGTGGTATGATTGACTTAAATGAGAAATATGAGGTGATGGGTAGAGTACGAGACATATGTATGGTCCCGAATACAAACACTATTTATGTTCTTCTAAGGGAGGCTCAGAAACGTGAGAAGGTTAGATATCGTCTATCAATCGTCAAGTACGACACAGATGAAACAACTTCAAAATTTTCTGAAGAAATAGCAAACAACATTGCAAATAACATTGTAAGTATGCTTATTTTTATTTCCTCTATGCATTATTGTAAGGATGATTCAATTTTTATAAATTATTGATCATTGACATGTTTTATTTTTCTTCACAGGATTTTGTTCCGAGTCTTTCAAACATGTTTGATGGTATTTATATGTTGGTGCCAAATGTTATGGATGTGATCAAAACTTTCCACAAAGACAAAGCAGAGGATAGGAGATTGAAGCAAAGAGCAATAGCTCGTGACACTGCAACAGTATAAAGAGGGGATCAACCAAGTGTCACTAAGGTGGGTCAATCTAATAAACTTAAACATGTTTCTTTTGAAGGTGTCGAACATGAAATAGAAAATTATGATAGAATTAGTGAGGAGGAGATGAGAACTATTGTGCAAAAGAAGAAAACAGATCAGACACCAAAAAGAAAAATTGCCAAAGATCTCTCTCTTGTACCTCATAGAGGAGAGCTTGTTTATAAAGAAACCGATATGTTATCCAATAAGGCTAGGAAATCAAATATTGGTGAACTTGTAAAGGTCATGAGCAGCAGTGAAAAACAAATTGAAATCTCTTACGGAAGCAGAGAAATCATAACACCAGGTGCTGAGTTAGAGGATGGCATTATTAAAACAAAACAAAATGCTATTCGACAAGAGTTGAGGAAGAATAAATTAATTCTTGGTGGCCAAACATTTGAACTTAATGTTAACCAATTTTATGGCTCAGATGAAGGGCAATCTCAATATCAAATTAGAAAGGCCCATCACCTACATGTACATAATCTGAAAACATTGTTCAGGTTCAATCCATATGCGTATGTGGTGGATTATGTGGTTCTTGTCGATCCATGTCAGGTTCCCAACAAACAAGCATTTGACAAGGCAAAATGTTTTGATTATAAATATTATGTAATTGGAGGAAACCATTCAATAGAGGCTAAAAGACAATTGATTGCAGAATATCCCAATAACTATCTTTTTCAAACAGTGAAATGCATCATTTACGCCGGCTTAACAGAAATGGAATCAAAGTTATTGGCATGGGATCATAATGTAGATAATGAGTACAGAATGAAAATGACTTTCATCCAAAGGGTCAGATTTATTCATAATGAATTCATAGAAAAATGTCGTGGGGATAAGACAGAAGTTAGTGTAGCATTTCGAAAGGAATGTTTAATGAAAACAGGTTATCAAATTGATGAAAAAAAAGCAAAAGATGGAAAATTGAATACAAATCTCTTCAGAGGCACAGATAACATTTTTCAGTTGGCATTTAGAACTGGGGAGGTATGGGATTTGATTGATGACATTTTTGATCGATGGGAGAATATTTCCATAAAAATTCAGAAAGTTAAAAAGAGTAAACCCATAATATGTACCAACAGTAAGGGGGGTCCTGAAATGAAGCAGCTTCCAGAGGATATGACTATTACACCTTGGAGAACAATGCAAGGTGTGAAGGATGATAAATTATTCAAATCAGTATTAGCCCGTGTGAATTCGGGTGAATTATCAATGGAAGAAATGTGTGCAGAATTTCAAAAGTAAGTTTCTTGAATTATTTCTTTCATTATAATTTTATTTTAAATAAAACATAATGATGTTGGTAGAATTTGTTATACATGTCAATATATTAACGTTTTTAACTTGATTTATTCAGTCATAAAATTTATATGAAAATACAAGAACACATGGTTAAAATGTTGAATGAAGACATTTGGGATGATGTTGTACGCAACTACCTAGAAGCAAGTTCTACATCAACACTAAAAGAGTTTTATATTGCATTCAATAAGGTATGTTGATTTATAAATTTATTTTATTCATATTTTAACTATTTTTATTTTATTACTTATACATATCTATATATATATTTTTATGTCATTAAAGATGTCTAAGAAGGATGGAAATGGAGTACCAGATACTTTCAAAAGCTTTATTGAAAAAATTAAAATGGAGAACATGAGAAGGAAGCGTCTTATGAATGTTGAACTAGATCCTACTCTTAATCATTACATTTGGAATGGGCTCGATAGTGTCCAATATCAAATAATACAAGGTGACTGTGAAGACATTGCAACACTAATACCTAAAAGGGAGTATGGCCTAGTTATTGCAGATATTCCTCATGGTTTCAATTTCCCAGACATTGAATATGATAGAGAACCATATACTTATCAAGCTTTTAGTAAAGTGGTTACTGGTTTTCAAGAAGTGACAACATCACCACTTTGGCGATTTGTGACATTTCATTCAGACACACAGTTTCCAATGTTATTAACAAGCTTCAAGGGTAAAGCAAACTCAAGGATGAAACTTACATGGTAAGATTTTGAAATTGTATGTTTGATTCCTCCTAAAAAAATTTATTCATGTAAAATTTAATTGAACTTTTACTATGTTATGTAACAGGAAAAAGTCAAATATTGTTTCTTCCAAAGATCAACCTATTATAAATGATTGTGAGTTCATCCATGTTGAATGTTGGACAAAAGAGGATAGCTATAAGCATATTATTATGAATCGAGTAGATGGGAAGAGTCATAGTCAAGTATTGGTTTATGATGCAGTTGTAAGAAAACTAACATATGAGGATAAAGATGCAAAAGGAGATATAGTTAACATTTATCAAAAACTACAAGCATTGATTAACTATCTTATAGATCTATGTTCAAATGAAGGAGAATGGGTTTTGGATTTATTCTCAGGTTCAGGTAAGTTTTAATATACAAATTTAAATTTAAATATTGTCTTTTTTAATTTTTATGTCTCCATAGTAATTTTCTTACTTATTTTTTTGTGCTTGATGATTAGGTACAACACTAGCATGTTGCCTACAAAAAGGAAGAAATTGCATTGCCATTGAGAAAGATCCAATTCAATGCAAATTTATTCAACAAAGAATTAACGCTCTTAAATTCCTTCCAGATGCGAAGCAAGAAGTTGGTTTGAGGAAAGGAGATTTTAATGAATCACGTGTGGCAAAAAAAGCAAAGGAACCTCAACCACCATTATATGGAATGATTGGAAAGGGACACTTTAGAAGATTTGCTGATATGAAAGATCCATTAGAAGATGGCGATGATCAAAATGAAGAAGCAAATGCTGCAGAAGAAGCCATCAATGCTGTTCTAGATGATGTTGAAGATGTATTAGTTGATATTGTTGATGATGTTTAAGTTATGCTTGCAAACAAAGCTTATTTTTCAAAACTACTAATCAGCTTTACTTGTAATGTTTAGACTTTGATATTTTATGAGAACAACCCCTTTTTTTTGCAAAAAACATGTGATTGCTATTATTTTTTGACAAAAAATTCAATAAAAATGTTGTTTTCTTAAGTTTTTTTGTTAAAATTCTCCCAAAAAATTAGTTTATTTAATATGTTTTTTTCAACAAAAACTCTGTAAAAGTGTATTTTTTGCATTGTATTTATATTGAAAAATTGTATTTTTTTGTCATATGGTTCAAAATATTGGTTTTTAGCGATAATTTTTTTGATGTGCATTGAAAAATTATTTAACAATACATAAACATGTGGAAAATATAAACTTTAGAATATTGACCTTTTTTCCATCTTTTATGTATGTGAAAAAGTGAAGATATCATTACAAGTTTTTATTTTTTTAAAAAATATTTTTTTATTTTTAAAACACAAGTACATAAATGCACTTAAAAATAAACATCTCACAGAAGAAGAAGACATTAAAAAAATTATAGTGTCAAAATCAATGCTATAAAAAAAATGTTGGTGATGATACACCACCACTATTCAAAATCGACATAAAAAACACCACTTTAAAAAAAAAAAAAATTATTAAAAAAAAAAAAACAAGATGAAAAAAAATTAAAGTGCCAAAAACATGCTCAAATTTTTTTTTCGTGATTCTGCATCGCCACCTTTTCAAAATCAGGTGTTTTTCTTGATATTTGAAAAAGTAGGTAACATTGAGGTTACCTATTTCATCAGTAACATTGTTTGTGTCTAAAACATGATCATCCATATCATGTACAAGATAAGGATTATTTTTGTGGAAATGAGTGACTTCTTATAGAACCTTCAAATATGAATCCTAGGAGATGGATGCATGCATATAGAAGCACACATGGTAACTTTCATTCTCGCTTTTTAAATTATATAAAATTACATTACTAAAAAATTGATTTGGTAAATTTATTATGATTTTTCTTTTTGTTAGGATAAAATTACATTCCAGGAATGACTCAAAAGAAAATATATTTATAGTTTCCATATTAAGAATACCTACCTATTGTTCACATGTTTGACACAATGCACATAGGGAAGAATGTATATTTTTGTTTGTATAATATGTTATTTCAGAAGAGTTTGATACATGGGAGGAAACTAAATAAGCTAGAAGTGAGGATGGACCTCAAAGAAGTAGGAATAATTCCTCATCTTTGGCCAAATGATGATGGTAACTTTGTAGTTTATCCATGGTCTCTCACAAAAGAGGGGAAAGAGCAGATGATTAAATCCATAAAATTAGTAAGATTCCCAATAGGTTTTGGAGTAAATTTTAGGAATGAATTCTAAAAAGGAAATGAACTTTAGGTTATGTTCACATTGGTTGAAATTATCTATATTATCTATTATGTGATTTTAAAATTATTTATTTAAAAATAATTATATATCATGAGTAATTGATTAATTTTAACATTTTAATTGAAGTATCTATTACCCGCAAGAATTCCAAATAATATTGATGACAAAATTAGGAGGACAATCTATAAGCTAAGTAAATGTTTTAGGTGTGATGCATGGCCTATATAAGGAAAAAGGTATCCTCAAGTACAATTTGATATACTAGAAATTTTTTCATCTAAAATAATTTTTTTCTTTACACAAATCATAGGCTTAAATTAATTAATTCTATTCTAGGTGGGCCACTTCAATAGAGATACACAACAAAAACTTAAATATGTGGAAGAAAGAACTCTCCATTTTGATGTGTGACATGCAAAAATACTTCCCAACAAGTTTCTTCAAGGTACAGGAACACTACAGTGTGCACCTCTTACATGAAATAGAGTTTTGTGGATCAGTTAAACCAAGGAAAATGTTTGTAAAGAAAAAGGCTCGTCCTGAAGGTTCCATGCTTCAAGGGTACATGTTATTCAAATCCATATTCCATCTCACTGAATTATGAAAATAATTAATACTTAAGGGCCATGACTATGGGACTCAAAAGAAAGTGAAAAAGTTGAAGGACATGTATTCACAAGATGAGAAAAAACTATGGAAAGTAAAGGTGATTAAACTTATACCTACATATGGTTCAAGATTTTTATTTGCGACTATAATGGTATAATGTGTTTTATGTTTATTATTGTAGATGTTGTTTTTTTTCCCAAGGAAAAATCATAATTTTCATTATATGTGAAATTGTGTGTTGTAGATGCATGTGCATATGAATATTTTGTGACTGTAGTCACACCATATTGTTCTATCAAAAATCACCCAAGGGGTGTACAGATATAGCAGTCAGAATACATACAGTAAATACAATAATTTAAAGCCGGTCATATTGTTCCATCAAAATATGCCAAAATTGTGCTAGTATCCCTTTGTCATATGTTTGGATTTTCGATGAAAGGGCAGTGATAATAGTTGTAGTGTTGCAGGTCTTTATGTTCTTCTATGTGCCATAGCCCCCGATGTTGGACCTCTACCTCCTTGGATAAATCGTCGAAAATATTGTTGCACTCCCTATAAATATGAGAACAGGATATGGATAAGAAATTTTCTTTCAGAAGGAAAATATCCTCCAATATTCTCCAAAGTGTGTGCACATGACATGTAGCAGATTTATTGAACCAATTGATGATGATTTTAGAATCTCCAAATATTTGTAAGTGATGAACATCATGCTCTAATGAAAATTGAAGAATATGGCGAAGTGTGATGAGTTATGCATATTTTTTTGTGCCATGTCCTAATCCCATATTTATTTTGGAGTGTCATGGGTTGACATGTAGGATAGCACCACCTCCACATCCCTCGAGTTGTGCTGAGCCATCGAAGTATGCCCAAGGTTGATCATAGTTTATGAATTTAGGTGTAATGGTTTGTGGGGGGCATTGAGGGTCATCTTCGTGGATGTTATTGTAGGTGGATATGATGTGGGAAGCGAGAGAGTGCCAGTTGGGTGGACGGTCCTGAAATATGGAGTTTTTCCTGGCCAGCCACATCCCCCAGTAGATAAGGAGAGGTAGATTTCATGCCTTACGCAAGGAGGATGATTTCCACCAGCTTTTCCACACCCGAAAAATATTCAGACCTGACCACTGAGAATTGATATGCAGCTTAGATAGGATTGATGACCATAATGCCCGAGAGGTGTGACAGTTGAGAAAAAGATGGCTATTTGTGTCTGTGTCTTGTCAAGAGAAGGTGCACCAGGAGGGGACTTGTATGGTCATTTTGTGAAAAATTTCCATAGTGGGTGCAATGTTGATAAGGATGCACCATATAAAGAGCTTGGTGTGAGACGGGGCTTTGAGTTTCCACAAACACCTTCACCACCAAGTAAATAGCTATGGGGAGTGGTCTACATATATGTGCAAGTAGCCATCTTTGGGATAGTATTGCCCAGACTTGGAAAGTGAACAAATTAATTCATAATACCCTGGACAAATACAAATGTGGCCTTCTAATAATGATGAGGTGCAGGCCTACCATATTTGATGCAAAGGGGCAGGGAGGCCAAGTTGGTTTGTTATTTTCCAATCTTGCATACAAAGTGTCGTGGATTGTGGATCAGTGATATGTTCAATGAGTTGTATGCCACGATTTTATAGGTGATTGATGATTTCCCGAGGGAGAGTGTGAGAATTCCCACTCCCTGACCATGGGTCAATTCCAATGTGCACTTGATTTCCAAATCTGATGCTCCAAGTTAGACCATTCCAGATGTGCGGCAAAGAGGCTAGAACATCCTTCCAATTTGATGAAATGTTTCGGTGGATCCAAGAGGGATGTATGATCTAGTAAATAATATTCATGGGACAAATGTATTTCATATACACAACCTGTGTCAAGATATTTCTGAAGATCATAATTTTCCATCCCAATTTTACAGCAAGTGCTTTGGAAAAAATGTCTAGATTCTTGATGCCCCATCCTCCCCATTTTTTTGGAAGGGAAATATGATCCCATTTGATCCATGCGAATGCATGTCCTTCCCAATTCCCATTCCAAATAAATCGAGAGAATAATTGTTGAATTATATCAATGATGGTGCAAGGGATCCATGCTAGAGAAATCCAGTAAACCGAAATGGTTTCAAGGACAGATTTTATCAAGGTGAGTTGCCTAGCTCGAGATAACCATTTGTTGTGCCAAATAAATATTCTATTTTCCAATTTAGCAATGAGCCATGTCCAATATGTAATGCGGTAATCAAAGGGATTTAGTCAAAAACCAAGATACTGAAGACTATTAAGAGGGTCTAGTGTGGTGAACAGAAATCTATTCATGGCAAGTCCCCTTTCCTGTGGAGTGCATCCAAATACTCATATGGTCGATTTGTGAGAATTATGTACCATGATAGTGGCTATGCTAAATGAGGCAAGGGCTATTGAGAATGATAGTATATCACTGATGGATCCATGAAGAAGGATGAGAACATCATCCACTAATAGGAGGTGAGAGAGTGTGCATCATTATGCTATTTTATGCCATGTAGATGCCCCTAATTCTTTTCGTCCATGATTAATCGACTTAATGCTTCCATGATGAGAAGGAAGAGGAGTGGAGATAGAGGGCACCCCTGTCTGAGCCCTCTTTCCGAGTAGAAGAAGGTGGAGGGAGATCCATTGATGAGAATGCTAAAAGATACATTATTGATACAACACATGATCCATTTGATGAAACTATAGGGGAAACCCAAATGGGTGAGGATCATGTCAATCTAGAGCCAGTTAGAGTGATCAAATGATTTTGCAAGGTCCAACTTTAATACAATTATCTTGGGCTTTTTGCATTTGACGGAGTGGAGGACATCCTGGGCTGTGCCAATGGCCTCATGGATCTCACGGTGGTGGAGGAAGTAAAATTATTAAAATGAAATGTGATTAGAGAGGATGGTATTATTGAAATTTGCAATGATTTTGGCAATGATGTTGTATATGTAGTTACATAGGGAGATAGGACGATATTCAGAGAAGTGTTTGGGGGTATTATATTTCGGGGTGAAGGCAATGAAGGTGGAGTTGTAAGAATCATATAATTTTCCAGATGTGTGGCAATCTTCGACCGCATTGAGTATATCCTGACCCATGATCTCAAAGAAGTATAGGTAAAATTCAATAGGCCAGCCATAAGGCCTAGGGCTCTTGTCTTTCTGGAACCATTTCAAGGTGTCATGTAGTTCTTGCATGGTAACAAGACGAGTCAGTTGTTCTTCATCATCTTGATCCACGAATCTAGGAAATAAACCATCAACTTTTATAATTTTAGCCAAATTGGTGTTGGCAGGGGCCTTGTAGAGGTTGCGAAAGTGTTCCACCCCCATGTGGGATAAATGTTGGAAATTTTGGGCTTGATTTCCATATTCATCCTCCAGTGTCTAGATAGTATTGATGGCTTTATGACCATTTGAAAATTGGTGAAATAATTTAGTGTTTTCATCTCCCGCTTTTAGCCATGTAGCTCTAATCCTAAGGTGCTAGGTTTTCTCTCGTTCCTTGAGTATCTGAGACCTATCTGCTTCAAGCAGAGTGAGTTGTGTTATGGTGGCTTCCATGGCCAGGCCTTCCATCAAGGCAAATTCAATCTCAGCAATTTATATTTCAACCTTGCGAAGTGTTTCCTCATCCTTTTTCCTCTGATCCCTGGCCTAAGTCTTGGTCAATTTCTTGACAATAGACATCCTAGCAGAGAATTTCACTGAGGGATAGGATCTAGGGTCTGAGGGATGGGAGGTCTAATAGTCTAATTCCAAATTAATGTACTCTGGATGGGAGAGCCAAGTGGAATTGAACTTGAAGGGGCTACATGGTTTCCCACTAGCAGGGACCAACTCCAAGTAGATGGGAGAGTGGTCATACAGTCCCTCAGAACCCACCCATTGACGATAAAGTGGCCTAGAACTAGTTATGGATTTATGTATGGGAAAACGATCCAACCTACGAGCGACAGAGGCCTCACCAACCCTATGATTTCTCCAGGTGGGATGGATAGGTGGCATGGGGATGTCAACAAGGTGATGATCTTCAATGATATAAGCAATATCAATAGATAGGGGGTCGGGATGTGCAAGGGGTCCCCAGGATTCAACTATGCCCAAGGAGAAATTAAGGTCACCTTCGAGGATAAGGTTGTGAGTAGATAGGAAGGATATTGAGGAGATGTTTCCAGAAGGGAATTTGAGCATTGCAGGGTCCATATATGTTTATCAGGCGATATTCGAGTCCAAGGTAAGAGGAGAATACATCTGCACCAAAGAGTCCTTCCCCTCCCCAGTAGTTGAGAACCTTGATGGATTGAGGGTTGGTGCCAAGTGCAATTACCCCAGAATGTCCCTAGGCATCCATGGCCTGAAAGTTCCATCACGGGCAGATGGCTTGAAGAGCTAATATAACATTTTCAAAGGAGTCGAGGGTTTCTTGCAGAAAAATGATGTCGATTGGGGTGCTAGACAGTAATATGCGAACGACCATATTTTTAGCAGGGCTGGCCAGACCGCGACAGTTGAAGGGGATGATCTTCATGAGGTAACGAGTGGGAGAGTCATCCGTGCTTTAAGGATCCGATCGAGTGTATGTTGTCTACCATCCATGAATTCCTGCCCTGCTTATATGATTTCCTTAGATATGTTTGAATGTCATCCCCTACCTATTTTAGTGTGAATAAGGTCTAGTATACCTAAGCCACCAGATCCAAAGGTGGGAGGGTGGGAGAGAGAATGGAGGTGGTAGGGATGGGGACATTAAGAGTCCAATGAGGATTCAGTGGGAGGATCAGATGGAGAGGAGCTAGGGATGGTGGTGGGAAGATTAGTAATTGTCGGCAGTGAAAGGGAAGTCAGACAAGAAATAGACAGGGGAGGTTGGGTAGATGATGAAGAGGGAGCCGTGAAAATCCCAATTGAATATGATACAGATGTGAATGATATAAAATGTAAAACAAGCGATGAGGAGTGAGATGTACTCGATGTCATATTGGCCGTCATTTCCCAAGCCTGAGCCATCCGGGGAGATGGTGGACCTGGAGGTGCAGAAGCGGGCTTGGGCCCTAAAGCAACTTTCTTACCTTTGCGTTGATCAACCGATATGACCAGAGGAGGGGGATTGATCAGTGCATCATTAGCCTAAGGTTGAACATATATCAGCATCTTCAGATCATTTAAGAAGGGGGAAATTCTTGTAGAGGTGCCAAACTGCATGACATCGCCCGCATTGGTAAGGTAAACCCTTATAATCTAGGGTCTGAATGCGCACAAATTTCCTCCATCGAAGTGTGATGGCTTCTTCCAACCCTTCGCGAGTGTCCAAGTGGACCACGATCCTGGCCATTGTCATAATGCCTGTCGATAAATATGATTTTTCATGATCTAGGTAGGTTCCCAGAGTATTGCCAATATGCTGCATGATTTCCTCCAACCAGAAATGGAGTGGGAGGCTTGGCAGCCTAACCCAAATCGGCCCTGCTCTAAGTTGTTATCTCTCCAGGTTGGAAAGAGGGCTCCATCATTTGAACATAACAGGAGCCTATTCAATGTGTCATAGCTTTGAAAGTACCCATGCTACCTGCTCTAGGCGCTAAAATCAGAGGGAAAACCATCCTCGATGGAGGATGACTATTATCAGAAGATACTCCATGATAGGTCCCAAATATCGTTCAGCCAAGTTTGTAGGAAATTAAGGTTTTATCTATGCCCCTAGACATGGCCAACGAGCACCCTATCTTTCGTATCCATAACCTCACCCAGATGGAGCCCGTTGCCAAATTTAAGGTCAAAATTCATGTTCCCTCGCTTGATGCACTTTGAGCATTGATTAACTCGTGTAGCCGAGGTAGGACCCGTTTGGACTTTGTCAGATTCAATCCTCGGATCAAAGGTAGTCGGGTTGTGTGCGTCTGGAAGAGGGACAACAGGAGGTTTAGAGAAGCATCCAGAGGATGTGTGCCTAGTTCGTGGGGGTGGAGCGTCAAGTGGGATGAAGGGGTTCGGTGTAGAAGATATCGGAGGGTGTGATCCAAGGGAACCCTGAGATGACGGGATGGATGGATCTTGAAGGTAGGCGGTGAGGAAGCCGGGGAGAAAATGACCATGTCCATCGACGAGGAGGTTCCAGGGAGTATGGGAAGAAAATCAATTAGCAAAAATGGAGGGGAATTAGAAAAGAGGGGGAGGTTAGTGGGTGGAGGAACAAGGACTAGATAGGTAGATGGAAAGGGGAGGCAGGGGCCATCAGATACGGTAGTAGGTAATTTGAGGGCCAGCGAGATGCCAGGTAGCATAGGATAAGGAGGGGAACCCAAGATCTCGATCCCATCAAGAGGGTCTAGGGAGTAGTCGACTAATTCCTCCTCCATAGTTGGTGCAGGATGGATTTAACCACCCATGATCGTTGCATGCTTGTCGGTGTCAGACCCAACAGAGAAATACAAAGGTGGTTATAGAGATGTGTAGGGATCTTGCAGGGAGATGCAATCGTCACTTAGCTGTGGTCATATTTAGAAACCCTAAACATAGACATAGATATATTGCTTCAACACGTAGGGATATGAGTGCACATAACTCCATCCTGGAATCATTTTTCCCGATTGTAGATGGTGTTGAAATGGAGACTTTATTATTATATGTTGCAAGAAACAGTGAACACACAAAATTATGCAGGGAGGAATATCAAAGGCATCATTATGCCCAAAAAAGGTAGTGTTTGTCATATGTATCTTGAGGTGGTCATAATTCATCTTCACATACAACAAAAATGAGAAAATTTGAAAAGGATTGGCCTCCACTTATGAGTTTAAAATATTTGAGGGATAGAATAACAAGGACATGTAGAAATAATGTTGAAATACTTACAACACATGTATTGGACATTATAAAAGGACTAGAAGAGAATAAGGTGACTCATTATAAGGGGTTGTGGTGCAAGGGTCGTCATTACTGTGTTTGGAAGCTAGATGAAAATTTGACAAACATTTCACTATGGAATTGCTACATATTTTATAGTAGATTTTTATTCACATGTTAATGATGGAAACATAAAACCGACATCTTTAGATACTATGGATTAGTTTAATATATCTTAGATCTTAACGTCATATCTTTAAAGGTGGTATTATTTGAAGCTAAGTGGTTTAGAAATATTGTAGTTGGAAATCATCCAACAACATATATGAATGAGAATGTTAATTTCATCATCAATCATACCTGGTTTGAGCAAACAGATGAACCATATGTTTTCCTCACCAATGTGAGAAAATATTTTTATGTTTCCATCCTACAGAATGATCAAAGTCATTTTTCATTGAGTATAATCCTATATCAATAAGAATCTTCAAACCTTCATATGAAGAGCAACCTATCTAAGCATAAATGCGATCTAATGGTAGCTTAGATGATGAAGATAATGGGAAGGAAGACATGATTGAAATGTACAATGCCTATTCAAATTCTTTTGATGATTAATGAAAAATTCTATGAATAATACTACTCAAAAAAATGCAAATGTCTAATAGTTCTATATTAGAGTTGCATTTTCATTTAAATCTATTACATGGATTTGTTTAGAAGAATAAAAAATATCATAATCTAAAAAATAATAGTATTTTAAACATATCACGGAACTATAACATGATAATAATGTTATATATGTTATCATTATGTACATTCAGGAAAAGAAAAGAAAAAACCTAATAATATATATATATATATATATATATATATATATATATATATATATATATAATCTCATTATTTTCTTAGAAAACTTAATAATTAATGATTTTATCGTATAGAATTGATATGTTTATTGTAAAATTATTTTTTACAATGACAAGTTTGATATTAGAGGATTTGCTAAGAATTTTTTACACGCCAAAATGATATTTTATGATTAAAATGTTTTCAAAATGTTTCATTTCATTATGAGTTACTATTTTTTGTTGTTTCTTGTATGTATTTTAATTCATTTGCAAACTTTTGATTTTATAATATACTCATTATTCCACTTCATATAATCAAAGGTTGATGCTTTTATGATATAGATATTGCACTTGCTTCATTATTGGACTAATGCAATGAATTATGTAAAACTAATTCTAACTTGGGAAATGTGTAATATTGAATTAGGTCTATTGATTCAATATGCGAACAAAAACACAAGTAAAGTCTATTATTCGGACAAAGAGTTTAAATGAATTTATGAGGAACACACCTTTTGGTGTCATAGATATTAATGAGATACCTTCTAGAGTAATTAATTTATCTACAATTCCATATTCCCATTTAGATTTTACAAATAATGTATATCTGCGAGTAGTAATTGATACTTGCCATAATGTGGAGCCTACAGTTGAAACTGTATTTGAAATTGATAGATTGCAATCATATAGAGTGGTTGATGAAGGATGATGTTGACCCATTCATAAGATATGAAATTCATGCAACATACAAAACAACTATCTCTCACACAAAGAATGTAACATATAGAGAAACAATTGTTGATAATCTACTAAGGTAAATAGTAATTTATATTCTACTTATAAACTTTAGGTTTGTAATTACATAATATATCATTATTAATAATATATTATATCAAAATTTTCACAAGTAATATCAATGTTCTTGAAGAATACACTAACACCAATGGACAAAAAAATCAATCTCCTCAATTAGATGAACAAACTATACCATCTATTGGTGCATCTTTTCAGCCTCTCTTAAAAAATCCAAATGAAAATGTTAAAGGAGAGGCAAGTAATGGTATTCCATTCACCTTCACATTAAATGAAAAAGGGAAAGTGTTAAATGATGAAGGTGGGAGAACATGGAGAGACATACTATACTGTGAAGCATTGAGATTATTTGGTCCTACAATTAGTAAATATTTTCGTCATCAAGGTAAAGCACATATACTATGTTTTTTCATAAATTACATACTTAATTTATGTAGTACAAACTATATTAATTTTTCATGTTATATATATATATATATATATATATATATATATATATATATTTATGTATGTATGTATGTATGTATGTATATTGTACTGAGTGTTGCATTCCCTAAATTTCATTACTATAATAATAGAAACCTTAAGATTTTTTATATGGATTATTAACTTTATACGTTTATTTCACAGAGAGATCGAAGAAGGACGATTTATTATCTCATATGCATAAAGTATCTGCAATTGTACCCCCAAAACAAATTATTCATAATAGTGTTTCCGAATATACTAAAAATACTAGGAATGCTTTGAGACGAGAATTGGTGAGAAACAAAAATCTATTCAAGCCACACTTCATAGGAGAAGGAGAGTGGAAGAATTTATTGGATGACATGGCTATTAAGAAAAAAAGGAAAACTAGAAATTTGGTTGGAAATGACAAATATGGACATATTGTACAAGCCTCTAGGTTGTCCACATGCCATAGTTTAGGGAAAGGTGGCATGTTATTTGATGCAAAAATTGTAAGCTTAATACATTACTATGCTTCTCAAGGAAAATTTATTTTTTATATTATTAAATTTCTAACTATTTCATTTTTATTTAAAATATAGTTGCACGTGTTCAATACTAAAATGTTTGAAAATGACAAATATTTTGCTTCATGCTATGGTGTATCTTCTTTCATTCTTCAAAATATTAAATATGGATTTCATCCTATTACCAATTATAAGGTTTTTTTTCACCTATAATTTTTTTCTTATAGATAAAGTTTCACAATTAACACAATTTATATTTGTGTTGATATTATCTTATATGTGTCTTCGGTAACTATTCAATATGATGAAAGAGAAGATGAAATTGAACTTTTAATCATGATTCAACCTTACCATATGATTGGTTAGGTCACTTCAGTTATTTTTTAAATCAATAGGATACTTTAGTTATGGAATGCCATTAAATGCATACACTTTCTATGGTTTATTTCAATTCAATTGAATTTATTTTTCGTGTTTTTCTTATTTTATTTCATTTATGCATTTTTATTCACAAACTAATGTTTATAATTTCCTTTTTATGATTTTTGTGAAAAAATTTCTACAAAATATTTAAGGATGAACAATACACATGATTTCAAATGAATTATGAGTTTAGTTTTTTTCATATTTCATAATAAACAAATTTCAAGGGCTAAGACATTTCGTTATATTAAGAAATGAAGAGTGATTTTTTGATAATCAAAGTTGGAACATATGTATACAACTTAATAGTAAGAATAACATAAAATTTACATAAATATTGTGAGGTTGGTTAGTTATAATTACTTTTGTTATCATCTCTACTTTAGTTGATGCATTTTGTTATTAGCCTTGTAAGAAAAAAAAGAAAAGTTTTTGAACCTTTTTATGATGTTAAATAGTAGTTTCAATAGTTCTATATTTTTCTATATTTGAATTATAAATTTCTTAACAAATCAAACTTTTATTTTCTTTCATTAAATTATTATGGCTTCTTTATATACTTACATTGTTTTGGTTGTTGTCTAGTATACTTAAAATTTTATCATATGTATATATTGTTATTACTTATTTGTAATTATTAATTTAATGTGAAAGATAAACATTAAATATATTTTTTCATAACTAGAAAGATAACTAAGGTTTTTGAAATATCATGCCATCTTGAAGTTTTCAGTCAAACAAAATTCTTTGAGGCTTGGAATTGAAATGACACTCCTTAGAAATTTTATTTATTTATTTATTTATTTTAATTTTCAAATATTGAAATGATTCCTCTACATTATCAATACCATGTTGACCAAAATGATCATGCAAATTTATTATTCCTATCAACTTGGAATCATATGAATGGTTCAATGGAGAGAATGATCCATTACTTGTAATTGATACTTGCCATAATGTAGCTAAGCACAAAAATATACCATGGTCTTATTGTACACAATGAATTAAAAAATTTGGATGCAACAAGGGGATACTTCAATTGCGTTAATACATTTGATATAAATTAAATATATTTATGGTAATTGGATTTAAACATAAGAAAATGGTCAAAATTTTCTCTTTGGTACTAAAATCTAACTCTTCCGAGGATCCAAACTCGCACACACTTAGCTTCTAAATTATCAAATACAACTTCTGAGTCTATCTTTAAACCTTGGCAATATATAACCTTCTAAATAAACGAGGTTATTTTTTTTTTTGCCCCATTTCATATTTTATGGTGATTTCCACCATATAAAATTTTATTATGATAAAATAAAAGAAAAAAAATGCGCCATTTTTTATTTTATGGTGCTTTGCACCATATACTATTTATTATTATAATATTAATTTTGATATTTTTATGATAAATTTTTATTTTTTGTAAAAAAAATTTTGGTGCTTTGCATCACAATATCATGATCTAGTTAAGATTGGTTTTTTGTGGTTTGCACCATAAACCATGGAATGCCACATATGCATTTTACACCAAATTTAACATTTTTTAATACCTCCACTTTTGCACTAGAAAACATAGCACCACTTGGATGTCCCCACATTATCACCACTTTTGCACTACTATTTGAAAAGTGAAGATTTCTCAAAATATTTTACAAATAGTGGTGCTAATGTGACACTAAATGACCCTTCTTCTTGTAGTGTATACCCTAGTATATCCCTTGATTGTAATGAGGGTGGCTAGGGTTTAGGCAAGATGACTAAGGAAAAAAAACATATTTGTTTTTTCATTAAAATCAAAGTATCCAGATTATTATTCAATTATAAAATATAGTACAAGTTTTTCAAATGATATAACATTTTACCAATGTAAAACATCAAATATTCAAAGATAAAAAAGGGAAAGGTCCCAACATTACAATAGCTTAAGTTTTAGAGAATGTTCCTAGGATTTACCCTAAGGACATTAACTAAATTTTTTGTAATCAATAAATGTATATCCGTGTAATGTTTCTTTTAATATTTAGGTTACATCTATCTTGTTGTGTAATGTATCTTCCCAAAGAACCAATAAATAACCACTCAATAATCACCAAAATTTCTTAAGAACTTCATCTTCCTTGACATTGCAAAGTCAAGGACTAGACAAACCCAATTAATTATGTTTTATTATTATTATGAGGCCCCACACCTAGGTTAAGAAGGAATGTGAGACTTTTGTTCAAGTGAAATGCAACTCTCACATCACATACAACCTTGATATGACTTTTGGCTCCATAGAAAAAGGTCCAAGCCTTCTAAGTATCTATCATGGTCCCAATTGAAATTTTGTTCCTCATTTTTAAACCTTCAATGTTAAGTTCCTTCATTTTTTTTTTAACACCCCTTATCATATTTTTGATAAGTGCTTATTAAAGACGGTTCTACATTGGTGTAACCATGTATGCCAAAGGGCTAATATTAAAAGGCTAAAAAGATGCACCAAGACTATGGATTTTTTCCACTCTAGGATTCCATAATGACCTACCTAACCATGCCATTTCCCACATAGAATTCCTAAAACAACAACTTTCTCCACACCACCTAAGAAAAAAACACAATCCACAAATAGGTGTGTAGTTGTTCTTGATTATAAAAGTAGAGTCGGCATGTTATAGGCCCTTCCAAGCTAAATTTTTGAAGTTTGTCCTACTAAAGTACCTTAGTATTTAGCTCTACCCACAGAAAGAGGTGTATATTTAATGGATAATGCAACTTCCAAACTTTTGCATACCATTGAAAAGGTTCTAGTTCTACTTCTTGTGTTTCCATCACTTCATAAGCTAGTTTCAGTGTCACCACCCACATTTTTTATTTATTTTTCACATGAGTTTTTTGTTTTTTTGTCATTCTTTGCAAATGACATGAAAAATTGAATCCATTCTCATCCTAGATTCCATAAAATGTCCACAATAGTAGTTTATTTTCAAAGGTCTCAGGGACATCTCATTGCTTCGAGATCAACTGATTTCCAAGGTGTGAGGGACATCTCATTGCTTCTAGATCAACTGCTTCTCTACTACTTCTGAAAGTAAAGAAATGTAACACCCCAACACCCCCAATTTGTGTGATGAATTTTTTTAAAGTTAGACATTTGAACTCAAATCCTAAGGGGGTGGACCCCAAGGGATAAGTGTGGTGTGAATGTAAGTTCATATTTTATTTGAAGAAATAAATTAAATGATTGTGCATTTGACCAAGATGAGTATGAGAGATCACTTGCCAAATCCATGAGGATGGATAAGGCAACAAATCCCCAAAAATCTTTCAAAAATCCTTGAAAGAAATTAATTTAGATTTGGAGGAGGAATCTAAATTTCCCCAATGAAGAGGAGTAGTTGGGAAGAGGTGAGGAAAAGCTGAAAAAGCTGAGGAAAAGCCTAAAGCAGCTTTAAAGAATCCCAAAATGGGAAGCCTAGGCTAAACAGGAAAGAAAGCATCCTGCTATTCTGGACGCAGAATTAGAAACATGCTTTGGGGAACTATGAGCTTAAATAAGCTGCTCCTAGACAGATCAGGGGTTGATCAGTGCTAGGAGGTGATCTCTGCTCGGGGGTGAATCCTGGGAGATAAAGAGGATTCTAAGGTTGGGAGGTTGGTCAATTGCAGAGTTTGGTATGTTCTGAAAATTCCAGTTTTCTCTATTTTATGATGGTATGAATTAGCTACATATAAAACTTAAGAAAAGTTGCTTGATTTTGATAGTACTACATTTAACAGAGTTCATAACAAGGTAAATACCTTCCAGAATCTGTTTAGTTGTAGACCAGAAATCTATAGAGTAGAAACTCCAGAAACTCTAAACCAAAGTCGGTTTAAATCTGAAGTTACTTGGCCTCTACAGAGGATTAATTTTGTTATGTTTCCTGTAGACACCAAACTGATATGATTTGTTTATGTGTATGCTAGAGAAACATTACAGTAGTACTGAAATATACATGGTATGTAGCAGAAAGGAATAAATCAATATATTAGAATATAGAGTGTAGATATGAACATTCTAACATTTATAGCATTTATAAATTTCATGCATGAACATTCTAACAATTATAATGGTACTAGAAAATGGGTAACTTTACTCTATAGAAGTTTGATAATATTCAGAAGTGGTTAGATTTCACTTCTAAGTCTATCTTGATTATTGAATCAATTACAATAAAAACAAAAGAAACCTCATTTATAGCCACGGAACCTCATACAAGCCCTATTGAATAGTTTATGGGCATAACATAAAATATATATATATGAATGTAATGGATATTAAAACATTTTGACCGCACATATTCATTACTTCCATTTCAAATCTTTAAAATAAAAACCATTGCAATATAAAAAATTACAAAGTAAATGCAAAACCTCACGTAGGGACATTAGCAGTATAGTGGCCTATCAATAAAACATGAAAGCGCCGAGCGATAGACATTAGTTCGTTCGATCCTAAATTTAATATAGAAATGTATATAAGTAGAGCAAAGGACAAACGAATTATAAATGCGGTCTATATATATATATATATGAACCCCGCATGGAAAGAAACCACAGAGATGCCGACCAAATCAATTAGGTTAACATGAAAATTTCATATAAAATCCCTATCGCCATGTGAAACAAACAACGAACAAGTAGAGCAACCTACGTTAGTATGGTCGTATGTTTACCGCGCGAAGAAATGCCGCGAGCTAATCTCAGCTCGCTGTAACCCTGCGTTGCTATACGCATATGTATATATATAAACATAAAACAGGAAAGTTATTAGCTCAAATCAACATCGGTTCAGAGAAAACGTTAGCTGAAATGATTTCCATGCAAATCGTATTGAGTCTACGGTGTTAAGGTCGAGTTATTGTCATTTCGGCAATATCTAAAGGATATCAAAGTAAAACTTCTCGGTCAAGTCTGCGCAAATAAGACCGCTGCAGCTTCTAATTAGATTACATAAAAATCAAACTATGAAAAAAAAATACATCTACTGCACTGTTCGAAAAAAGGATTTCGGCCAGGATTGAAGTGCCTGCAACCGAGGTAACCTAGCTTTCTAAGGCTGAGGTGTATGGTAAACCTTCCCAAAGTCCGCTTTTCAAAATCCAAGCACGGAGGGCATTCCATCCTCAGAAAAGACGAAAAATCAAAGAAAAAGAAAAAAGAACGTAATAGGATATCCGAGGGCCAGCTTGCTGAAACCAAACAGAGGATTGTGGGTAGAGTTTACCCCCTCTGAAGGCATACTGCCAATGGCCACTTAGAAACGGATTAAACGCTGAGATGGTAACTTAATGAGCCAATAGGAACTGAGTTAAACGCAGGGAGAACCAGAGCGCGGCCAAAGAGTACCGGTTTGAGCTCTGTCTCGAATTAAATCGACTGCTATGCAGATCTACTATCTCTCTGCATAGCCTACCATCGCAGAATGGGTACTGTAATATCAAACACAACAGAAAACAAAAACTGGAATGATAGGAAGCAATGGGAAACTTTTCACAGCAATATAATGCACAAAGATCCCAGGAAACGTGAGGTTTGAAGTTCTTCAGCAAGGTAGAACATGCTCACAATGAACTCCTGGAGAATGTAAACGGTGAATAGCCTATTAGTGGAGACTGTAGGTTAATATGCACCCGAAACCCTATTCCTCTGCCCAATAACCTCAGAAAATCCCGAGGGTGATTGAGCTGATGCAGCGTGTCAATAGAATAGTACTGGTCGATATCAATCGGCGCCGGGAAGTCCTGAAGTCGTAGGCACGGGGGGTGTTGAGTAACCCTAAAGCTAACGATGGACAAAACGTGAGCTCTGAGTTCTCAGGACCTGGACCCGTCAGAAATGTAAAATCGAAAGCCACATGTCGAGTCCGTAAGGGACTGGGTACACCCTACGTCGCCGATGGCTACTCTCTCGCGCCGGGGAGAAACGTTACACCTACAACCACGAACAAGGAAGTGTTAACAAACGATGCACACGCCAAACCCGTCGACCAGCGTATGATGTTAGGCGGCTTATACGCAAACAAAATCAGTACAACCACCGGGTACTTACCTATGGAAAAATGACGCGTTGTGCTAAGTCCAAAGACGAGAGAATAGTGTCCTTACATCGTTCGGTCGCAGGTTCCGGACGCCGACGAGCAGTCTGCTGCGATTTGTATCGGTGTCATATGCGTCGAACAATGAAAAGTCTGCAGAATAATGAGGAGTGAGTAATAATCCCAAAATCCTGTTAGGGTTAGTCACATATTTACAATAAATTCAATATTGAAAACAATAAAACCCCATGGCGGTCAATTCCCATGGCTCTGTCAAATTGATTTTTCGGGATGAATCGCATGCTACTATAATGATTTAACGTAGCTCCACCGTACTTACCATATGGCGAAGTCTAGAGGAGGAAAGTGCGTGGCAGGACATATAACGAGGTAGGTAAGGCGTATCACCTACGGCCGTCAAAAGAGTTTTCGCCAACGCTGGTATAAATGTGCATATATAAATAGGTTATATGCCTGCGAAAGATCCCCATACAAAACAATAAGGGGGGGGGTTATTTTAATAAAATGTAATATATATTGTCGCCTCAACTACATTATAAACAAGAGTTGGACGAATATATGATATATGTGTAAATTATATATGCGCATTATAGAGATAGGTCCTTTGAGTTAGTTGGACGAATATATGATATATATAAATATAGATGCGCATTATAGATTGAAGTTATTTGAGGTAATATCGTCAAGGAATTTTGTATGCAAGATAGGTTATAAAAAAAAGGGGGTTGAACATATACATGTTATATATATCTATACGTGTTATACATATGTTCTTTAAAGTAATAATGCAAAAGACCATATACAAGTAGTATATGAGATAGAAATATATTTCTATATAATGATCTCCACTCATACATATATGGGTATATTAAGGGTATTAGTTCATATAAATATGGATACATAAATATATGTGTGTAGTATATAGGGAATTCAAAAATACATGGATTGAATACCAAAAGGGTTAGGTGAGGTTAGTGAAAAAGTATGTTTATCATTATACCTACGGTTATACTATAGGAAAGTAAAGGAACCTCATCTCATAATAATATAACGGTATATATATCTATATGTAGATATATGGTGTAAAGACATATAGGTATTCAATACTGTATGGAGATGGAAATGCTAGAGGAGGATGATATCTAGTGGAAAGTAGGTTAAAAGTTCGAAATGATTATTTCAATAATCATGTGAATAGAAGGGAAACCCCAGTATAAGAAAAAATAAAAATAAAAAAATTTCTCTACATTGGAG